>CAUHTR010005362.1:0-26906 GCA_959609185.1 Schmidtea polychroa | reverse complement strand
CAGGACAAAAAATATACACTTATTACCGACGACAGGAAATGATTTTAATGACGTAGTATATTAATGGCATATATTTACCGTGAGCGTGTTTTATATATTTGTAATAATACACAGGAAGCACGGAGTTATGATTCACTCGCTTAGGCGTAAGACTACTACTTTTAATTTGATTGTAATCGACTATTTGAAATGTCAGAAATAGAAATATGACAAAAAACCAAAACATGTCAACTTCTTTAAAATCATTCAGCGAAAAAGTGCCGAAACGCCGTTCCGGAGCGTTCCGTCAGAAAAAAAGCACTGTCGACATCAATTAGTTGTGTGATTGTGTTTGTGAAATAAATGTTATTACTAGTTGAGTTTGAATTATTTAATTGGAGGGACGCGCGGAATCAGCATTAATCAAATCCGACAAAATTTGCCAACTAGTACATTAAAAAACTATATATAAAAAACTATATATATCAAAAAGTCATTTTAAGTATGTACTATATATTATATACATAAATACCCACCCACCCAAAATAATATATAGCATTTCATGTTTGATAAAAATTAAAATATTATAAAAATTCCAACCCAAAATTGAAGTTTATGATTTCTAATGTTTTTTTACTTTAAATGACAAAAAAATGTTGGAGTGAGAAATTATTTAGAGAATTTTAAGAGTGTTGATAACAGTAAAATGTAAAAACCATTAAAATCAACTGTAAGCTTTATTATTCACTTTAATAATTTAATTTTAATATTTCTTTTATTTTCATTGTGACTAAAAATCTTTTCTTCCTATCTATCACAAATTCTCGGCACTTCCTTTATCGAGTGTAATTATTAAAATCAACACTTGATAACGGCAGTGTTGGAAATTGAAAATAAGTAAAATATTTAAAGAAAACAAAAACAGATCAAAGGTGAAAAGGTTATATAATTTCGCTGGTAATAATTTAAGACTAATAAAAATAAAGATTTTATTTATCTTTATATATTATTTTTCGAATATAGGTAAAAGTTTTCAATTTAAATTAAAAAATATTCATAAATATAATTAAATAATTAAAGATAAATGAAATCCAAAAAAAACTTAAAGCGAATCAGATAAAAATAAACTGATAATTAAAATAAATTATATTCAAGTTAAGTAAATTAATTTAAATAAAATAATAATTAATTATCAATATTAATGTTATCTTTATAATTTTCATTAATTCAAATATAAAATAAATATAAAATATAAAATATAAATAATATAAATTTCTTAAAAAATCAACTTAAACAAAGTAAATATATATTTTCATCATGTTTCACTTTCTATGTCAATATTAATTATTTATTGCAGTTACTGTAAATATCCCATAGAATTTTCATTGTTTGTCGTCTCGTCTTTCTCTGAGTTCTATATTCAATAAAATATGTTACCAATCACAAAATGATATTTGTCAAATACCTCTCTTTTTACCAGGATGCCAAGAGTTGTTATTAAAATAACTAAAGAATTTTCTTGCCTGCCAATCCTGATTGCGCAACGTGTTTAATTGCGAAGAGGGCAACTTATTACATTCGGTGTCCCATCTTTTACATTCAGTGTTAGTTCGGTACTCAGGAAAACATTCGGAGGTTTGGAAACAAAGAATAGATGATATTACAAATGCAAAGCTCTTTGTAAACATTTTATTATTTTTTAAAATAAATCGCTTTAAAAAATTCTAGTATTTATACATTATTGTCGTACTATATTTAAGGATTAGGAAAATATCTTTTCCCGATTAAAATCTTTAATCTCCTTATATTAAAAACATCAAATGAATAATAATTATAAATCGTTCTAAATTTATTTATAAAACCATTGATGAATGAAAAAATAACTAAAATTGAAATGGATTCAATTTTAATTGAATATAGGAAACGAGTTGTCTATGTTGGAATGATAAATATTTTAATTTATTTAAAAATATCAAAAAAAAATGATTATTTTTAACATTTTTGGTAATGTATGTAATTTTTAACTCAGAAAAAAATTTAATTTTTAAAATTTTTAATTTTATTTAACTTATTTTTAGAATTTTTAATTGTTATAAAATTAAATTATTATAATACTTCAAATTAAAATAAAATTTCATAGATTATGTTTCCCGAATGTTAAGATTAATTTTATCTGAAAGGGTTTCAGAAAAAAAAATTGAAAACCCATTGTTTACATCAGAGAATCTCTCACAGTCATCAACTCACCTACTTTTCTCAGTTCTTTAGCTGTTAGAAAAACGAGACTAAGCTGAACCAAAATATTTATTGGAATGACAATTATTAGAAGCTATAATACTGAAGTCTTCAATCATCATAAATAATTTATACATCCAAAACAAATATAATAATATATTTTCGAATATTATAAGAATTTTTTTCAAATTTCACCACATATTTCTTTTCCATTGACATTGTATTTATTAAAAAGCTTGACTATGAATCAGTAAAGATATCGATGTTTTTGATATATTTACTGATTCATAGTCAAGCTTTTTAATAAATGCAATATATTTTCGAGACAATAATTCTGATATCATCAATTTTAACAGACATTTAAAAATTTTCATATATAATTTAAAACTGGTTTATAATTTTGATTTTAATTTTGTATTTGTTAATTTTCCTTCTCACAATAATAATGATAAAATTTATTTGGTCGAGGAATATGTAAATAGAACTTTTGAAAGTTATGACTTATTTTTAATTTTGCAAAAATTTAGTACGACAAAAATTTTCTCATTATCCCTCGTTTGACCATTTATACTTTTATTGGAGTCCTTTTGTATTATCGTTCATCCAAACCAGAGATGAGCAACTTAAATGAACTAAAATGACAATAATAGAAATTTTATTTTGAGGCCACTACTTAAATTATAATAGTATAAAGTGATGATTACTTGGATAGCAGCATTAAGTAAATTTAAAAACAATTAAATGATAATTTAAGCCTTTTGCAGCGAATAATATATTTAACACAAATGAAAAAATTTTCAACTAAAAGATAGTCTTTTTCAATTTCATGAAATACTGTATATAAACTAGGAGTTTGTTCAGAACACATTTCCGTTTATTTTGCACAATACTTTGTTAACAATACACATACAAAAACTAATTCAAATATTGCCGTATTTTTTGTATTTGGCTTGCTTCGTCGCTTTCATTTTTGTCCTTTGATTTCAAGCAGATTTCACTCAATGGTTTTAATATATCAATATAACGCACTTTAACAGCTGCTAACGACTGTATTCATCCTGACCAACAAGTTGGAATCAATTTCATTAAAGTTATTTCCGATTCACTACTGAATTGAGACAAGAGATTCCACCTATTTATTCCCCAAAGAGTTGCAAAAATGATGATACTTCTGGAAAACCACTTACACAATCGTTAATTACTAAATTCAAGCTGTGACTGACGCAAGGAACATATTCAACGTGTGGTTGCATTCGTTTAATCCTGTTGTTGAGTATTAGGTAATTTAAGTCGGTATCCTCTGACTCCTCGTGTCCTTTTAATCGAAACAATAAGCTACCCAACGTATATTTGAATCACAAAAATATATTTCTCTCAACAATAAATTATCAATAACCAAAGTTCACGTTTGACCGATTCTCCGCTCGGTGTTGATGCTTTGACAGAAGATAATATTCACTCTTTTTATTCTTAGCTTCTCTTGTGCAACGCTTTCCCTCTTTCTTTTTTGTTTGATTCGCTTTTCTCTTTTTCTTATCTCCTATTCTATATTTCCTATTTCCCTAAACTCCCTAATTCGTCTTTCCTTCTCCTAACTAATCTTCTCGAATCCTAGCTGAGGCAAAATGCCGATTATTTTGAATTTCGACTTTGCTTTTATACTAGAATAATCACTTTGATTAATCGGTTTTTGACCTGATTGTTCCTATCTGACAATGGTTTGACAACCGGCTCCTTGAACGTAGTTTGCACCCTTTGCTATTCCTTCGTAATAGTCTTAACTTTGTTTGTCTCCATTAATAATGCTGTCATGATAATGGTCTTCCGAGATTCTCATATTGTTTACTTTTCCTGTTAATCGAGCTCGGGTTTTCTATTAGCCAATTAATTAATTAATTAACGATTTTCTGTTTTAACACATTCGAATGCTTTTCGACCCTTTCTAACCATTTTCTGATAAATCTCTAATCATCATCTTGTTGACCATCAGTTAATCTATACCTGTCCCGTTTTCCCAATTCAATTTCGATAACTTTACAATTTATTGATTTTTCTCGGATTTCCGGATTCCTGCCTTTCGCAACTGCTTTTACCATTTCCTAATACTGCTTCCATCATACTTTGCTTTACTATCAATTCTGTGCATGATCACGCTTTTATTTGTCTTTTTCCTTCACCTACTTTTTATTTAAATTTTCAATCTTAATTTATTTAAATTTATTTTAATTTACTGACTTCAACACTATAGTGTACTCCATTGTAAACGCCGCTCATAACACTGGCTCCATCATAGCCCTGACCGTAACATTTTTTTATAGTAATGTTCATTTCTTTCAGCATATTCATAACTTGATTTGTTACTATTTCTGCCGAGTGATCTTTTAATTCGTAAAATCCTAAAAGAATTTCGCGAATTTTAAAATTTACCTTGTGTTGTGCCTAACATTAGCGAATAAAATGGTGAAGAATTAATTCTAGATATAAATTCCTCCCGAAGCTTTTCTTCTAGACATTGAATTAACTCATTTTTGTATAGTAGAATTTAAATATGTCCTTGCACTAGAGGCCATATCTACTATTTGTTTGATAACATCATCGTACTGAGCAAGTAATTTAACTTGAGCTAGAAAATGTTATCATAACTATCTAATTCTCCTTCCCAATGACCACGAAATGTTGAAGAAATATCAGCAATCAAAAGCGTAATACGAATAAAACGTTCAAGAACTATTCTCCAAAAGGATGCCTTGTACTATATTTGTTCATCCGAATTTATATCGATTGTTTTATTTATTTCCCACATTTCATTAACAGAGCATGCCTCAATGAGTTGTTGAGGAGAACTATGCAATTCTATACATGAGAATAAATTTCTCCAATCTCTAATGTCAGAACGCCATTGACTGTTGATGTTTGAAAATAGCCAAAAAGGTTCACAATATGCAGCATCCAAAATATTAGAGTAGTAAATTGTGGAGTTGGACCGTATTTCGACATTGAATAATAGTACGTTTCATTAAAACATATTATATTGGCTTGGGTCCTTGGGGAAAGGTCCTTTAAGTCTGTGAGACAAGAGTGATATTATTAATTTTTTTTGTTTGATCCGAAATGTTTTGATGTAATATTGCCCAATATCACTTGTGATGACTGCTGCATTGTCAGTATTGTCTGCATGCAAATGTCCAGCGTTAATTATGTAAAGAGTTCTGCCTACATTAACCAATAGTTCTTTACCCGGTGGTTCTTTAACTTATGTTCTGGCTATGCCACTGTTAAAGCAGTAGCACTACGATTAGTATCTTTGCTTTTTCTAATAATTAAATCAAGTTTCGCTAATTTACTTAATTCCTCTTATTTTTGTCGTTTAAGCTTTTGTTTTGCGCCCCTCATTGGATTTGATTTCAATTTTTCCAATTATTAATTATTTTATCTATACAATCCAAACGAATCGATATCTAATTTTTAAATATTTATTTTTATTTACATTACATTGGTCAAAAGCCCCCTCTTACACATTGCTTATGCTTGCTGTGTGGAAGCTATGGCGCTGTTTTGAGGTAAAGCTGTATAATTCCAGCTGTATAATTTCATATATTATTGTGACCATTTAAATTATAAATGAAGATTTCGCATGGTTTACTAATAGAATCTAATACCAATTTTGACTAAAACTTGTTTATATATCAATTATTATCCCTTTTTCTAGCCAAATTATTAAAAACTAAATTATAAAATTAACATAATCAAATTCAAATGAAACTATTAAATTAGAAATTAACACTATTAAATGTCAAGGTCACACTAATAGATAAAATGGATCCGCGAAAAAAAAGACTGCTGTCCTTTTTTTCGGTATTGCTAAATAATAAAAAATAAATAATAAATAATAAATAATAAATAATAAAGAATATAATATTTTACGGTGCTTACCACTTAAGAATAATATTTTTTTAATCAAAATTTGTGATAGTTTGACTGATCCAATGGAGTTAATTGGTTTTATTATATATACTCTGAGTTTATCCGACAAGATGTTTTGACCCCAGGTACTGGTCGTAAGGGTACTAGTCGTAAAAATATTTGGTGTGTTTTAATGATATTTTAATGATTAAAAAATTTTTGGGCCCGTCTTTTTTTTTTCGCTGATAAAATTCCCATTCATAATTTAATTAATTAAAATAGATCAAATGTTTATTACTTTATTATTTCAAATAAATTCAAGATCTTTCTACAAAGTTTCGATATTTGATGATAATTTCATTAAACGAGTAATTGGGTTGAATAATATTGTCAGGAAATTGAGTTTTTTTCGATAATACTTTCAATCTAGTTCTTTGAAATACATTATTTTCAATGTATCTCTCGACAAGTGAAATTTCCTTTTCCAGATATTTTTGATAACTGTAAAAGTTTGTACATTGTCCGGGGTAAATGAGTTTATGCATAGGTTTACGATCGCAGCCGTTAAAGGGTCTTGATTTGCCCATAACCGCAGTGCAATTCTTACGATGAGTCTCGTCGTGACGGGTTGGATTTTCATTGCTGTAATTAACCGTTTCTGGCTTTTCTCGAAGATTTTGTTCTAAATTGAATCGTTTCGCTACCATAGATGTTGCGATCAAATTCCGGATTTCTTGTTTGATATTCAGTATTTCTTTTCGACTATTTCGTAGATAAAATTTTTGATATCCCTCAAGAGATTTGATTTGAGAAGAAAACTTTGATTGCAGCTGAGAATTTTTTTTAATCATGAATTACTTTGAATAGTAAAATGACTATCTTATTTGATGAATGCCAAAATTATCAAAAGTTGTTTAAATCACATACATATAATTAATACAAACAAACAAATCTTTTTGCAAATAATCATTTTTAACGTGACATTAACCAATATTTAGTTACGGTCAATTTACGAACTCATCATTATTACTTCATTTTTTGATCTACAAGTCTGAAATGAATACAGTTTCCTTTTTATTTATTAAACAATATTAAAATAAAATATTAAAGAAAATGGATGAGACTAGTTAACTAGAAAAACAAAAGTTCGGTAGGTATGAAAGTTTTATTTCTTCATACTGTTCCGTACAATGTCAAGTCTCTATTTAATAATTTACTTGATAATAAAAGCGAAGTGAAAAAATTGTCTGTTGTTATTCCATAGCCACCTGATAAATGATTTATCATATCTAATACGGCGCACCGATTTTGTCGCGCAGGCTATTGCACACCGACGCTTGAGTATAATATGTATATCAAACAAAAGGCATACTCTGAGTTTATCCGACAAGATATTTTGTCCCCTTATGGGTACTGGTCACACTCTAATATTAAAAAATAATTATTTGCGCGCAATCGTCGCTGCAGCATCTAATACAAGTCTTTTCCCCTTTCCTTTCTCGGAAACATTATTCTGTTTTAATAGATAGACTTGAAGATTATGGTTATAAGCATTTTCACAGTCCGCAGGAGCCCAAAATTTGATGCCATATTTATCTGACTTACTTTTCATATATACTCTAAACGGAACCCTAAGCTCTAAATTCAATAAGCTGTTCAACCACGGCTAAATGGTGTCCTGGGTGCATGAAACTAAACAGAGCGAAACGGAATACACCAAAAACCACTGAGATACGTTCTCTATAGTGGTGGTTTGCGTGTACAGCAATTTCTCACTCACCAATTCATTTACAATTCATGTACAAATGATGAACATTTTACAAATGGCTTTCAAGTAATTTTTTTATTTAAAATAAATTTTAAGACTTGAATTTTGATCCATATGAGATATGAGATCATTATTCAAGTTCTTAAATATTACTTTTAATCAACAATATAATTATAAATTATTTTTAATTAATTTTCAGGGTTTTTTAGGAATTTTATGACATTTATTTTTAAGTATTTTGGAATTATTTCGAAAAAATGTGAGTCAGATATATTTTTAATTATAATTAATTAAATAAATAAATCAATCACCAAAAATATGTATTTTTTTAATTTTTGTAATTTTTTTTCTGAGCTCAATATGAGGAACTTCTTTCAGGAAATCAAATCTTGATTGAAAAGAAATTGAACGAAATTCATCTGCTCTTGATAATTTCATTAAAAATATTTTAAAAAATTTTCAACAACCTTTTTTTTTTCTAAAAATTGTCTAAAATAAAGTTATTATAGAAACTTATCTCAGCGGTGTATTTCGATGAATCAAAAGTTTGTATGTGTTTTTTAGTATGTATTGCGTTTGTGTGCAGTTTTTAATTTTTCTTCCACTTCAGATTTCTATAGTGTAAGATGTATCTCACTGAACTTTAAATGAGAACATCAACGTGAAATCAAAGTAAGTATGTATGTTTCTATTATGTAAGATTATCGATTATAGGAAACGGTTCTCAGTGGTGTTTGGTGTAAACATTACATAATGTCACTTCCTACACACACTAAACTCGCTAAATACGCAGTTCAAAACGAAAAAGATGTAAAAACAAGTTAGTACCACGTGAAAATGACGTGGCACATATCAAATGGGGGTAAATTTGTACCATAAACAGATTTTTTTTACAATAAATGCGACAAATTACAATAAATTCTATTTTTTCTGATGAAATTGATGCAGTGATATTAAATGATCACACTTAGAATAACTAAAGGGTGGATGCGGTAGGCTCTAGATTTAATAGACATTTTCAAAGCAAATATGATGTTAGGGTACACAATTACCCCACCTGGCTTTAGGAAGGTTAAAGAGATGTGAGGTCTAACAATGTCTTAGTGGAACACAATAGCCTTATTGCTTGCTGAGACTTTTTTAAATGATCATCTTCAATGTCTCTAGATGTGTACAATTTTTGGCAATTACTGTTTCGAAAATCAATCCGATATCCATTATTAAGTTTCCTAATGGATCACTAACTAATACTGCAAAAAATATTCTTCAAGAACAGCTTACATGGAGGTCAATTGAAAGTGACCTCTGTCATACAAAATATATACCACGAGAAGCTATTTAAAAAAACTTACTTGGAAATCGAAACGGGACAAGAAATAAATAATAATCAATAAGGAAATTTGGTAGAAATATCTTGTAAAACGAATAAACGACGACAACGGTAACCTCCAGTTTGCGAAGTTGATTATGATTTTGAGAAATAAAAACTTTAATAAACATGATGTATTTTTCTTTTGTTTTATTATTCAAATACAGTTTGACCCTTGAACTTTAAATGAAGAATTACAATATAATAAAAATAATATCTCATTAATTTTGTTGATTTTACGTATATGTTAAGGCTGCACCACATAAATTAATTGAATTTTGGACGGAAATATCTAAAAGATTCCCCAAGGAAATGTGAAACTGGTGGAAAATACTTTTCTAAAAATGTCGATCAACCAAAAACAGTGACTTAGTGTAGTTGCAAAGAAAAGTTAAAGAAGTTAAATATCATTAACTGTAGGTATTGTTTAAAATGTATTCTCCTTAGCGATGAGTTATTTAATTTTGTTAATTATAAAAAGTGTGATTCACAATTTATGGTGTAATTGTAATATAAATAAAGTTTCAATATTTTGAATCTTTTTATTTGATTAGTAAACACGAGAGGCCAGATTTGAATTTTTTTCTACAGAAATAATCATCGACCCAAATCTGTTTTATTTCACTGTTTTTAAAGTCAATTAAACATTCTCAATTCATACAATTCCTTAATTAAAAAAAATATGACAGCATATTCCGAAAGTGCTATCAAGCAAATATTGTCTAGAAACCATCGACATAAATAAACAGTGGGTACACCTCTTAGAAAATTTTTTACCCTACATTTATGATGGTGGAAATAGTTTTAAGTTTCCGAACTGGTCGTACTGGATCAGTGGATCCATTATTCAATGACCTATTGAACCTTGTCTTTATAATTCTATGATTATTGAAACTTTCCATAATACTTAAACAGTCTTTATTGAAAATCATTAATCCATGAATTAATCTTGACGTAAATTCCGTCTTTCATTTATTTCTCTTCATTTATTAGATATTCACTGAATTAAACCAAATTACAAATGGGCTGTATATAGAATTTCACCAGGAAATACAATCTCAATTCAAGAATTACTTTCTATTTATATGCCGAATTTTTTCCCCTCATTTTATTTTCTATCCTTGAACTGCCAGTAACAATGCAGGTTTCTCTTTCCTATTATTTCCCTCTATCAACATATTTCATTTATGTATGTGAATAGGAAAATGTTTGATACTGCTTGTTTGTGACGTAGATATCAAAATTTCATCGCCAAAACACTTACTCTCTTTTATAGCTGTATTTAGAACTTCTTGTCTATTAACATTCTACGAGATTTCTTGTCTGATTAACTGATGGTCGACGGTTCTTCATGATTATTACAAAGATATGAGAATCACTTTAATATGGCAGCAGAAGTTGGTATTGATTCCGATCCGGATCTTTCACATTTGAGCGAATCTGAACGTAGGATTATTTTCGATGTTCTTCAGAGACAGAAGCGAGATGATATTGAAAATGACAAAATTCTTAGGTAATTTGTTTATTTTTAAATGTATTACTGAATAATTATGATCTCTAACTTTATAATTATAATTATACTAAACATTTTTATTATGGTAATAATAATAATAATAATAATAATAATAATAATAATAATAATAATAATAATAATAATAATAATAATAATAATAATAATAATAATAATAATAATAATAATAATAATAATAATAATAATAATAATAATAATAATAATAATAATTGAAATTTTAGACTGTACTGTAAAAATTATTAAAAACAAAGATTCTTTTGAATTTAACACTGCCTATTTCTGTTTTTTCTATCATTTATGGGTTATGGCAACTTTTATGGAATTTATGTTGTTTATAAAATATTCTTTGTCTATGTCGTTGACCGAAAAAAACTTGGAGTCTTTTTGAAGAGCTCTATAACAAAACAATGCAAAGCTTTGTAAAGTCAATAGAAGAATTTTCTAAAGAAATAAAATGGACGCAAAACAAATCTTTACATTTAAGCAACTTTTGAAAACACATTCCTATCAATTTTTAAAACTTTTATGGTTCATATTGCATATATAATAAACAGAATGTTTTTATTTTTTACTTGAATATTGAAACTCAGGCTCTTCAAGCACGTAAAGATCCCAGATAAATACGACACAGGCTATTATTTACAAAATTCTTCTTTGTCTTCTTAATGAAACAAAGATTCTTTTTTCTATACCAAAAACTATAATGTATAATATGTATAATCAAACCTGCAAATTTCTTTCTTCACAGAGCTTTGCAAAATAGACTTACCAATGTCAATATATCCATGTCAACATACCAATTAAATATTAATAGCGTTAAATTAATTTATATTTTAATTATTAATAATCTAATTCTGAAAAAATTATAAACAATTTTTTTATAAAAGGATTTAGATTGTTAATTACTAAAACAAACAAAACATAATAATAAAATTTTTCATCACACCGTATATCAAATTTATCACTGAACATTATATGACAAACAATTGACGAAGGTAAAAATCTCACAAAATTGAAATATATAATCATTGTTTTTTGTTCACTTTGGATTTGTTTATTAGTTCTTTTAAAACAAGTGTGTACAACCTTTTTTGGCCAAGGGCCGAATTGTATTTTTTAGAGCATTCGAGGGCCGAAGACAATATGATGCATAGCAGTAGTTGTCAAATTCTAATGCTAATCTAATGATATTGCTGTGACTAGATTCTCTTAACGATTTTATCAATGTTTGGTTGTAATTCAGTTGTTGCAATCTTAAAAATAGAGTTGAGGTTGCTATCAGTGAGGTTTGATCTCAGCTTATTTTTATTGAGGTTAATGATTGAGAATGTTTGGTCACATATGTAGGTACTTCAAAACTGTGAAAACCAATTTAAAGCCATGACCTTAATATTGCCATATTTGTCTAGACAAATATTCCTAAAAAATGCCAAAATGCTATTTTCTTTAAAAGTTTTAAAATTTTTTTGAATTCCTGAATCAAAGTTCCACAGGCTTCATGGCATCCTGAAAAGTCACACTGATACTCCATCTCGAAAAGTAAGCAAGTCTCAAAATGGAAAAGATTGCCAGACTGGTGATGTGACTGAAAGAGTTGCAGTTTTCATTAAAAAGCTTGCAGCTCTTGAAACATGTCAAAGATGTTGATTTAGATCAGCTATGGCCAACCGGTGGCCCGCGAAGCGTTTTGATGTGGCCCGGACACGATTTTAAACATCAAATCAATAATTGTATTTTTTAGAATTTATATTCGAATTAAGCATGTTTTAATGTAAAAAATTGATTCTAAGTTTACTTGAATCGTAAAAACGAATTATATTTAAATCAATTTATTGTGGCCCGTGATAGTATTTTTCCGAAAATTTGGCCCTTCGATTGATTTGGATTGGCCACCACTGATTTAGATTCTAAATTCTTTCTTAAAATTGCCGTAATTCACGGAAAGTTTCTTATGTTTATTAACTTCCCAAGATGGCCGCGGGTTGTGCATCCTTGTTTTAAAATATCGTTTATCTTCATTTCCACTGTAGTGCCTGTACAATACAAAATATTTAATTTATTTATCAATGAATTAATTAAATATTTTAGAAAATAGTTGTTGTTTGAATTTTTAAATAGAAATAAATAGTCAACTTTCAAAATGCAGAGAACTTCAGTAAAAGCACGTTTCAAAAGTTATAACATGATTCATTCGTTATGCATTCCTCGATTAGCTTCAAATGCAAAAATTGTTATTTTAATAATAAATTCTTGACAAATGTTCCGTTGTGTTATCATCTATTCCCTATATTTTGTCTTTTCCTATTTCATAGATATTTTCGGTACTCATTTTTTTCAAATAATACTTGAAAAAGTTTATTATATAAAAACAAAACATTGATCTATAGTCAAAATGAAGATAAAATGAAATTTTAAAGGAATAGAATATAAAAATCAAAAATCAGTTTTAATTAATAATTAAATAAAACATTCATAAAATTAAAAAAAAATTCAACAAGGCCAACTTTTCAATTCGAATTGAATTTGGAATGGTTTTGTCAGATTTCTTTAAAATTTTCGTTGCAAATCAATTCAATTAAATTTTTATCTCAGCTAAATTTTAATAAATCAGAAAAAATATTTTTTCCTAAATGAGAGTGGATCTCAAATAACACTGAGAAATTCCGAAATTACCAGTTATTGAAAGTTATAGAATAAATTTAAAATATAAAATAAATTTAACAATTTTACTAACTTATTTGCAGATCATTTTGTGCACGTTTTTTTCGTTTTTGATTTCCGAAAAAAATTTAATGATCAAACAAATCTCAACAGTATTCCGACTAGAAACTAATACAAATTCAAAAATAAATTTGGGAAAATTAAAGTTCATAAAATTAATTATAGATCAAAAATAAATTTCAATTAATAGACATCTTGAGAAAATCAATGAAAACGGAAAAACTTCAACAAATTCGTGGCTTATTTTATGTAAATAAGGTATCTTTTTGTTTCAAACTACGATATAGAAATTTTTATAATTGGGGAAACGCTTCCCAATAATTAGAAGTCTAGTAATGTTGCGTCTCTCTGCAAAACACGGAATGTGCAAACTGTCCATTTTCGAATTTGAATATGATAAATATTTGCATTTTTTAATCGAAAAAGTCAAAAAAGTATTTTCTGATACGATTTTAGAATAGAATTCCAAACAACTCATCAAATTTCAATTCCAAACTCTTATAAAAAAATTGAAATTTAGATTTAGGATTCCATTTTTTTGGCTTAGTTATTTGGTTTTATTAGTTTTATTAGTGTTTTTTAGAACTTACTAAAAATCTACTTCAGGAAATTTCTAAAAGACGCTCTATTTTCTCCTCCAAATTTCTTCAGAGATATCTTCTCTGTAATGCATCCTTTACAAGTAAAGTCTAAATAGTGAGAACGTGTGAAATAATTCCAGAATATTGAAATAAGCAGATTATTTTTCTTTTAAATTAAATTAAAAAAAGTCTTAAAGGGAAGAAACTCTAGCACAAGATGAGAACGAAAAAAAATAAAAATTATTTTCCTTTGGCCTCAGGAAACTAAACATGTGTGTAACATTATTTTTGCAAGTGGCTCCGAAAAATCAAGTTATTTAGCAAAGTATGTGTTAAAATATAGCTGACAAAAATAGTTCCATTAAAACAAATTTTAAATATTTTGAATTTTTAATTCATACTACATATGTTTTTGAATCCCAAATGAAGCCGGATTAATTAGCTGGTTATATATAGTACAACAAATATAATTTTTTCTTATATAAAATATGGTATTGAATTTATATTAAATATTAATAAATGATATTTGTTTTAGTACAAAAATATGTACTAAAAACAATAAATATCTTAATCGACAAAAAGCTTGCAAAATAAGTATATATATATATATATATATATATATATATATATATATATATATATATATATATATATATATATATATATATATATATATATATATATATATATATATATATATATATATATATATATATATATATATATAATGTAAAAACAATAAAAACAGACGAATTGATGGGATTTATGTAATGATCACAAATGACTGGTTGGACTCCAAGTGTCAAGAAGGCTTTCCTTATCAAGTTTTCTTATCTCTTAATTTTTGTTTTATATAAAGTTATTTAACTTGGAAAATATCGGCTTACATTTTCCTTCATCCTATATTTGTTTACAATATAAATACAAATTAAGCGCTTCAATCTCAAAAGACAACATGCTTTGATGTCATCAACTTGCAACTAAAACAATGAAATGCTTTGATACTTTGGGCTATAAATTGACGTAATTATGATATTTTAAATTTTTATTGGCGCCTTCTTTCTTAAATTCTATTAACATATGTGGAAAAACAAAGTAAATTTGTTTACTTATTAGATTGATGACTATATGACACTATTATTACATTTAGAACGAAATCTAAAGTTATATTGTATCACAGTCCGTATAAATTTTAAGATTTTGTTGGGTATTTATATAAATCGGTCTCAATGTTTGACTCCTTGGTGTTCTTTTAGTAAGCAAATCGAACAACCAAACATAATAATATTTATTCGAAATTATCACAATTACGCTTTTTTTATCCACACACTTTAATATAACAATTTCACTTTGTATCACCTTTAGTAACACTTTTTACTCTATACAATTTTCAATTTCAAAATTAGTCTGGCATAAGGATATGTCTTCCAATGGAAGATCTCCCTTTCTGTTACTCTAAGACTAAACTCAATTTGGCTATCACTAAGTTTAGAATCGCTTTCAATTACTTTGATTTTTCAAACTTCTTTCTTCGAACAACTGGGAATTCTGATGATTTGGCTGCTCTTTTTATACTCATCTCATAATTAAATTCTTTCCCAATCAAATTGATTTTGTCATTTTGGTATCTTTCTCTCCGGCCTTCCTCTTTACTCACCTAATTTGTTTTGAATTTGGAGCTTTTAGGTTTTGGGACATTTCATTTAATTTTATGTTAATTTGCTTGAATTTAATTGACCGTTGGCTCTCTTTGCTCTCGGGTTTTCCTCATTCCCAAATTTGGAGCGATCTAATTAAATAATTTTGTTGATCACTCGGATTTTCTCACATGGCTCGGGATTTCCATTAGATAATTAATTTTAGTCTTTTGTAAATATTTCCCCATTGATTTTATCATATTTGAACTCATCTCATAGTTTGGCATCCGCCCATACCAGTTTTAATTTTTTTTGAATTTGATTAATATTTTTGTACTTTTAACTATTATTGTGAATTTGATATTTTTTATTGATTTTCACAATTATTTTTGTGCCTATTTCATTAAACACCAACAATTTCGTAAATGTTTAAACAATTATTATTTCATTATAAAAAAAATTATAAAGTACTACCAATTAAATCATTTATATTTTCTACACCACTGATCTATTTTTATTTACAATTTTATTTGTCTTCATTACATTTTTGACAGTTGATCGATGTATACTAATAAAAAAAAATTTTCGGCAACTTTTTTCAAGTGACATAACACTTAAAGATCTATTACCAAATATAAAAAAGTATTATAATAATTGTTAATAATTATAAAGTGATGATTTCTTGGTAGCAGCATTTATTATTTAAAACAATAAAATACATAATTCATTAAATACATAATTCGTAACAAAAAGCTTAAATTATCACTTTATTGTTTTAAATAATAAATGCTACTACCAAGAAATCATCACTTTATTTAAATGTATTTAAATGACAATTTAATAAATCTTACCGTTTTCAAAAAATATATCATAAATGATCTGAAAATCATAATAAATAAGAAATTTATTAACATAAAAAGAGTAAAATTATTTTAAAAAACAGAAAAATGTAAATTTAATAAAAAATATAACTATTAACTTACCATCTGCCCATAATATTTGACTTTGCTACAGAACGGACAAAAATTGAACACAAACAAACTTAGGTAATTATTTATCGTGATGACTATGAGTCAAAATATTTACATTTTTAATAATAGCAAAATGGAACGAATTGCTTCATTTTATTACTGTTTATTATACACGATAGACTCATATTAAGTAAACAATATTTAATAACCGTTAACATAACTATTAGGGAAAAATTAGGTGAATATATATATATATATATACTCTAAAACTCGAATTAATCCCCCACGTGAGTTTTTTTTAAAGGATTTTTTCAAAAAATACAGGAGGTGAGGAATTATTTGAGGTATTATAAAAAATTAAATGAATTGAAGCAAATTTTTATTTATCCACAATTTTAGAAAAGTTGAATTTTCAAACATCATGGGTGGAAATTTTTTGAATCATTCTATCGCTTAAATTTTCAATTAATCTCATAAATTTTTCTCCGAATAGTTCGTCTTGAGCTATCAATTAATTTGTATAATCATTTAGAAGGAACTTCTCAAAACATTCTGATTTGATTTTTATCCAAAAAAATCCATGCTTCCAACCGCCATTCAGAAATTAATTCGGTCTGTCCCCGTACGTTCACAAATATCTGATTGAAACAACTGCATTGCAGTTTATTCTAAACACGCCCTTATTCGATTTAAACCAGAATACGTCAATTAATACCAGAATAAATTTGTTTGGGTCCAATTGGAACCGGGATTTATTTCAATTGACTTTGCTTTTGCCTTTTTTAATTATCAATGAAAGAGATACGCGCTTTCGTTCTAATCGCTCATTAATAACCAATGCTTATAACAAATTGTCCAGATCCTCAAACTTCAACTTTCTTCCAACTCCTTGAAGTCTAAACTTGTTTGGATCTGATTTCTGAATTTCACTTTTTTGAGTGATCCATTCTCTCAGCATATGTCTATTAATACCAAATCTTGTAGCTATTTCCATTAAGTTGATAACTAGGATTTGCATTTAACTTATGCTTGTATATATATTTCTTATTTGTCATAAAGGATATTTAAATTTTAATAATATTAAAACAAAAGCAAAAAATTGTATAGTTTTGCAATTTAAAAAATATTTGAACTTTTAATACCGATAATTCACGGCGGGGAAGTATTTTTTCAGATTTTTTTGGGAAAATTTTGATTGGGGGTTTGAATTATTTCGGAGTAGGAGAATAATTCGAGTTTCAGAGTATTTGATAATATCCATCTATTATCAACTTAAAATTTATAAGGTTGTAAGTTTCATTCCTGTAAGAAAAGTGTTAGTCTATCAGTATGACCTTGATTTTAATAGTATGAGGAAGTTAAAAGATTCTTAAAGATTAATAAGAACTTTGGTAAAAATTTTAAAAATATTTTTATTGAAAAATATTTTAAAAAGAAGAAATTTATCAAAGAAATATTTTAAGAAAATCTGAAATTTGTTTAAATAACAAAAATAATATCAGACAAGTTTTTTGAGATATCTTTTATTAAATAAAATTTTATGGAATTATTTAGTGATTTAAAAACGGATGAGAATCCTAATAAATAGTATTAAGCTTTAATTTGATAGTGTTTTATTTTAATTATGTTAACTTTATCTGTATTATTATTTAATATTATTAATATTATTTATTATTAATATTATGTATTTAATTGAAAACCAAATATTTAATAATTAAAAGATCAATAAACATACTCAAATTAAAACAAAACATTATTAAATTAGAAATCAAAACTATTGAATTTTAAGATAACACTTATGTGAAGGCCCCATAAAAATTAATTGGGAATAAAACATAAAATGTTTATTAGATGAATTTTTAATAAATAATAGTCCATTTTAATCACATATTATCTTTTAAATTCCATTGAATCCCATAACAATTCAAAACTATTATAATCAGTTTTCAAATTATTATAATTCCTTATAGTTTATATAGATTTGTTTTATTATACTCAAATTGTGATTATATTTTCATATTTTAAAAAAATATTCTTCTTTCAATAAAAATAATCTTTTCATAAATGCAACAATTAAAATTTTAAGTCGATAAATCGCCTATAAGAATAGCAAGTGATTTGAGGGAAAATACGAATTTCAAGAGAGAAAAATTTCCCAATGAACTAATTTTCTGGAATTACGTAATTAGCATATTAATCGCGGTGAAAAATAATGACAGGGAAAATGAATTATCTATATGTTAAAAAAATTTTCAAATTCAGTTTATTAGCTCAGCTAGGCCTCCTCCCATAAAAACGAAAATGTGTTTTGAATAATTTAAAATAGAAAAATAATAAATATAAATTAGAGAGTTAGAAAAAACCTTTGATTCAATAAACTGCGGTGCATCAAAGTTTTACAAACAAGATATTTTGATAAAGCATTGAAATGTACAATGAACCGGTGGGCAAACTTTATAAATAATAATAATGAGAATTGAGTGGGAAAATATGTTCGACATGTCTCATTTTTTAAGTAAAAATTTGTTTTTCTATATTTATCATTTCTATACAAGTTAACGGACTTTTATCCTCACCTCCCTTTCACTATTGTCAAATAAATTCATACTTCAGAAAATATGAATTAATTAGAATTATTATAAACTGCAAGTTTGAGATGGACTGAACGCCTTCTTGCTACGTTATCTTACATAATGTTTAACCTTGATGTTTTACTTTCATATATAGTAATGAAGGTGAATGTGTATATGTTATAATTAAAGTATAAACTTAGACAATGTATAAATTAACTGTCCAAATCGATGCCTTCGTAGATTATCAATTAGATTCTGCTTTCAGGTAACACATCATAAAGTTCAGCTCCATTAGATCCATTCTTACAAGAAAAATAATAAAGCATTTTGGAAGTATCATAAGTTTCGGCTGTCATATAATTTTCTTCAGAGAATATCAAAGGTGAGCAAATAATCGTTATGTTTAATAATCTTTGATCTTTTCCAATCGCTAAAATCTTCATATTCTAAATGTCATTTGGTCATTTTCTTTTCAACGACTTCGAACAATTCAAAAATCACAAAATGTTCAAAAACTTTTATTTTCAAAAAATACAACCACAATTCAAAATCATAACCTTTTAAAATAACTGAAAATATCCAATTCATACAATCCAAATCGATATAAATTTCAATAACTTTAAAAATCAATTCGACAATTAAAATTCCAACAATTTCTCAACTCAAAAATTCCACTAAATCTGACTCCAGATAAACAACACTGACTAAATCTATAAAAAACTTACAAAATTCCAAACAACTCGAAACAACTTGTCCGCGTCTGTGTGCGCACACAAAAAATCCAATTTCAGAAAACAAAACGCACACAGACGCGACACTTAAAATCAGGATTAGACAATAAAAAAATAATAATAAAATGTATATTAAATCTAGCTAATATGCTGTATTGCAAGATGGCATACTAGAATAACATTTATGTATTTTATTAGAGAATGTATACATTATCTAACTAATGTATACACAGTCTAAGTTTATACTTTAACTGTAACATATACAAATAACAAAAAATCCATGCAAATAAAATAAAAAATCAATAAATTTTGTATTACTAAAAATAATCACAATAAAATAAATTATAAGAACATTTTTTCCAATTTCACCACTGATTTGTTTTCCATTGTATTTATTAAAACGAGCTTGAAGATTATAAATCAGTAAATATATCGAAGTTTTTGATATATTTACTGATTTATAGTCTTCAATAAATACAATAAAATAAATGTTGTTATGATGTTATTATTATTTTCACAAATACATTTATTACCAAGTTAAATTGTTATAATAAATCATACGAAGATTAAATATTATCCCAATTTTGACACAAATATTAAAATATTACATGATAAAATTAACAAATTTAAATTGATATAAATTACTTATTCAAAAAAATATACAAGGAAATACTTAAATAAATATTCAAATAATTTTTAAAATAAATATATCAAAACATTAGTATATTTATTCAAAGATTTATTAATAGAGTTTCCATGGATGTCAAATAATAATTGTCAAATACATATAAATCTATAAATAATTCTCGCCACCAATAAATGTCCATAAAATTACACAAATTTCTTATTAATTATATAATTATTAAGTACCGTAAAGTTCTGAATATAGTAGCCCCCCCCCAATAGAGTACCCTGGATACACTAATAGCAACATTTGGATAAATACAGTACCCCGGGTACAGTAATTGGATTTTTCTTTGGAAATTAATTTCGAACTTCACATTGGAGTTATGTTTTATGCTAGTTTTATTCTATCTACTACTAAAACCACTATGAAAATGGTGTGAAACTTCATCTATTAATAAATTCATTTATATTTGTTAAACATTTTTTGACAAGTGTAAATTATTCAACTGAATTATTCATTAAAGTTCAAAATTATTTAACAGCCGTAAATATGAAAACAATTAACTTTGCCAAAAACTGTATTTACAATATGGATGAAACTCCATGTTATTTTGACATGTCTTATAATAAAACTTTACATTTCCAAGGTGAAAAACAAGTAGATAGTTTGGATCCTGGACATAATAAAAATCGTTTCACTGTTGTTCTGTGCATCTCCACTGCGGGAAAATTGATGCGCACTCTTATTATACTAAAAGGATTAAAAAAAATACCAAAAGTTAATTTACCAAAAGACATCGATCTTTGTGTTAGCTTGGGTGGTTCAATGACCACAGATTTAATGTTACGTTGGTACTGAAAAGTTACTATTAATAATGGACTCTTATGGTTCCCATTTAATGGATGAAGTGACAAAAGAACTAAAGAAGCTATGCAATGCAGAGCCAATTATAATACCTCCAAAAACTACGTCCATTTATAGCCATTGGATGTTTCAATTAACTATCCATTTGAACATTTTATGAGAGCAGCTTGGAATTATTAGCTTATAAATGGTAAAGAGGAATTTACAAAAAAAGGATACATGGAAAAAACCGACCTATCAAGATATTGTTAATTTTAGATCTTCAGCTTTAAAACAAATTTCATTAGAAATAATTGAACGGTCATCTGAGTGTTGCGGATTTGGAGAGCTTGGAAAAGAAATATGTTTTGAAAAACTTCAAACCTTTCTTAAATCAGATGAATCAAATATTGCTGAAATCGAAACCAAAACAAATGATACAACTTACAAGCTGGTTGGGTTGATGAAGCTAATGAAACTGATCTAGAAACTGTTGATGAACATGTAACTGATAGTCTGAGTCTTTCCTCCTCTGATGATGATGATTATGTCAACGAGACTTCCAGTGAAGTTGATACAGAGGAGCTATTAAAATTGGTTCAGATGAGTAATAAATAACACTTTAAAAATAATTAATAAATTTGTATTGGACTATGTTCCTAGTTTTCCAGTTGAATTAATGTATACAGTTTTTTTATTATAAATGAATAATCTCATTGTTTTTTGAATTAATAATATAGTTGTTTTGTTTCGTTAACTATATATTAATTGGTTTTATTTTAATTTTAGATAATACATTCCCTGTGCAGATATATATGTTACGTTCCCAATAGTGTACCTGGGTATAAATAACCAATTTGAGTACCCGGGTATACTAATTGGATTTATTATTTTTTCATAATATTGCCATTTTCCAATTAGAGTACCCGTGTATTATATTCAGAACTTTACAGTAGGCAATAAAGCTTTTAAAACAATTCGAGTTATCTCAGTTATTTATCATTGAAATATTTATTTAATTAAAAAATTATATTCTATCTGTGACCCAAAGAAGTCAATAATAATAATATAATATTAATATTAATAATATATAAAAAGGATTTAATGACAAATTTAATAGCAACCCTAGAACATTTATATATAAATAATTTTTACTGTTTAGGAAATTTTCGGAGAAACTAATATGGGTAAGGAAAGTAAATTGTATTTATTAAAAAACTTGACTATGAATCAGTAAAGATATCGATGTTTTTGATATTCACAAATTTTCGGCACTGCCTTTTTTAAGTAACGAATAAATTGTTACACAAATGTTAGTTAATTTTAAATGTTGTGTATTATATTTGGGTGCTTACTACATTCGGATTATCACGATATTTTTAATTTAGAAAAAAAGCTTAACTGATGAATTAGCAATAGAGATGTAGCAAACCAATAGTTACATTTGGAAGGGAATCGCGCCGAAAGATTATGTTTATCATTTAAATCCAAATTATTAACATTACTCAATGCTAAATCTAAATTTACATATTGATGCTTAAGCTCATTTAAGTTCATGTTTGACCAATATTTATTAAAATTCTACCAAGTACTGAAATTTTACTTGGCAAGAGAAATTGTTTCAGTGGAAATTTTATAAAAAATATCTGAAAATTTTGTTAAAATATATGGTAAAAATTTATTGCTACTAAGCTTATTTTTCTAAATTATTAAATAAAAAAAAAGAATTTAAACAAAATTGTAGTGTCCTTGAAGACCTTACAGACCTGACTATATTGACCAGTAATTTCTGAAACTCAAGATATGTAGAAATTTATTTCAAAAGATGTTAATTTTATAGACTGCTATTTCCTTTTTTTTGAGTTGTCATGGTTTCTTGCAGCTGGGAATTTGTTAGAGATGTACGCCATGTGTGTACTCATGTCTGGGTAGTAAAATTTTTAAAATTAAAATTTTTTTTTAACTTAAAAATGTATGTGTCGGCATTTGATATGACGTCCTTGGGCGAACGTGTACGGCGAACGTTTTATTTGACCGGGGAACATCTTACTACTAAATATTTCCTAAATCCCGACCTCATCATTAAAAATTAGTTAAATACATCAAAAAATATATATGCACCTCACAAAGTTGATTTAAAATTCATGAGAACATAATTCGAGAAAGAAATCGACACATTTAAATAAAATGGAACACACAAGTTTCAAATATTTACATAAAATAAATATGATTAATTTGATCAAAACACCATCATTTATTGAAATGTACCATTTTTAATTCGAAACCTATCATGGAAATGGAAAATAAAGAAAAAAGCAAATAATTATGATATTATTGACACACAAAATACCATAATTAGGCAGTAATAGAATTAATTTTGGCTGGAATTAATACACGAAAGAGACTTAATTAAATCTGCCATGGTAGATAGAAAATAATTAATAAATAAAAAATTATGGTATTAATTTCATTTCAAAAGTTCATAACAAATAATGGATAATTTAATTCAAGTTAAAGGAACGTTTGTTTTAAATCATCAATTTAATTAATTGGCTGAATAATTGAGGTTGCTAAAAATAGTAACTCATAACATTTTAGAAAATACGTGCTTGCAGGCACCAATGAATTAATGTATAGGAGTATGTACAACTTCCGACAGATTGGTGCAGTAGGTTGGTAAATGAATAAAGAAACCGAAACATGCAAACACGAAATCCCTAATCTGGTAAGAGAGATTGTTAAGTATACTCGTAAAGGCTGGAATAAGCATACCAATCGAAAAACACAAACTTCAAGTTTCATAGATAGATTCATCAGCAGCTCAAAATATTTGAGTCGTAGTTGGACGGCAGGAAGTTACCAGTGCGAGGCTAAAATTCCTCGGGTTGGAAGTGTCTTATCAACTGACCAATTAAAGCAATAGACGTGTAGGCGTTTAAAGAGGATTTGATGACAAACTTAATAGCAACCCTATATAATTTAAACTACTCAACTTTTAATCAACAAAACTAATTAGGTTTTCAGTACTAAATTAAATATTAATAATTTAAATTTGAGTTGATTTTAAGTTAATGGCAATTTAAATTTGATTAATTTTTTATAAGTCATTCTTACACAATTTTGATGAATATCAATTCCTATATATGAGCATCAAAATGATTAATAAAAATATCTATACAATCGAATTTTACGTGAAAAAAATTAATTGTTACAATAATTTGTAATTACAGTCTATTGTATAAAATAATAAAATCAGATATGCTATTATATATCCTACAAAAGAACAGGAAATCCATTGATGTAGTAATATATATAATAAACCAGACTAAAATACTGAAAATACACAAATGTAACTGATTTTTAATGATTTTATACATTTATAAATCTTTAATTAATTCAAAATAACTGAATTTACAAAATGTCTTAACATTATCAAAAACTTTTCATAATTTTTATTGAATAAGAAACTTCAGGAAAATTTGCGCGTGTGCGTGAATGCAGTAGTTCTGTAACTGTGTGTACATGTGCTTGTCAAGTGTGCTATGTCTACATCCGTTTGCAATGAATAAGCGCATCTATAATATTAAAAAAATCAATAAGTGTATATTATAGAAATACAAAAACTTACTGGTGTGTTGATTTTTAGCGTTGCATGAATAAACGCAATTTAATATGGAAAGTGAGAAAGTGGTAGTAAAAATAAACTGACTCACACAAACACAACATATAGTAAAAAATGCATGCAAAATTTCTGTGTAAAATCGTTTTAATGAATAAACGCACTATTATAAATCATTTACAAAAATATTTAGAAAAAAATGATCGAAAAACTTTTTGACTAAAATTCCGAAAACTCAACTTTGAGTTGTATAGATAATAAAGACATTATTTCGTAAGATTTATCTTCAATTTTTAATAAATTTAATAGTTGTTTAGTATTTTACATTGCCCTGAAATTTTTACTTTACCGTCCGATGTTGTTATGTGGAAAAAATTAGAAAACCGTAAATTTCATTAACATAAACTTAAAAATTAATATTTCTATAGAATATCAGAACTTGACAAAATGAAATTAGTCAATAACTAGGAAACTGGGGAAGATTTTTATAATTTCGGGAGATTATTAAGAATTTGCAAAGAATCAATCCGAAATATAACATAGAAATACAAAAAAATGGAGAAATATCCACAGGAAGACGAGGTGGCAGCAATCAAAAAAAATATACGAAATACATGGGAATCAACTGCTTGATTATATGAAAGAAAACGTCTATGCCTCACTGCAAGAAATGTGCATTTACATAATGCCCCAAAGTTTTATTGCTTCAAAAGCAACAATTTACAGATTTTTGAAAAAGTAAGCAAGTAACCGAGGGCAAAATATGTCACTGGTTCTAGCTATTGACGTCAAAGGGCTAATACATCAAAACTTAGTTATATGATCCTACAAAAAGGATACCTACCAACCTTTTATAAATTAACTAACATCAAAACTGAATGATACTGGATACCATATCATTCACGATAATGCTTTAATTCACGGAGGAGTATTATCACAAAATAATTTTATAGAACACCTGCCACTTTACAGCTCCTTCCTCAATCCCATTTAAAGCGTCTTCAGCAGGGTCAAACGCAGCATAATGAAGACAATATCAAGGGTAACTGGCTTCAGTAAAATGTCCTCCAAAAGGAGATTCGATTTAGTCAATGAGGCTCTAGAAAGTGAGCTGAAAAAAGATGAATATAAAAATTTTGAAAACTATTTTGAACACATTCACATTTTCCCTACATGTTGTAAAAATATAGATAGTTTGGGGATTAATAAATCCATAAAATCATATTGTATCGAAATAAATCCAAATTTTTATTAATAAATATCTAAAAATCCTGTAAAAATTAATTATAAATAATTTATAATAAAAAATGTTGAGAAAAGTAATATTTACTGAGCTTGAATAATGATCTCAAATCCAAGCCTTAAAGTTTACTATAAATTAAAAAAAAATTACTTGAAAGTCATTTCTAAAATGGGTGTAGTGGTCCGATGTGTGTTTGAAGCGTGATTAGATGTGTTTTTAAAAATACAGTAAATAAAAATAGAAAAGGCGTCTAAATATTTTTTTGAAATAATGTTACACCTATAAAAATGCATTTTTGGAAATTTCTAATTTTATACAAAATTATTCTATACTCTATTTTTGGATATTCAATTGTTGAATGCTTGCAAACGACGAAGAATCGCAAAATTTTATAGATTCTGTAAGACTAGATCTTACAACAGCAACATTGTTTTCGCTTCTTGAATTTCGATGTCCTATTGGTGATTTAGTATTGTAAAGAATAAAATCCTTTTCGATTTTTGCAACGATTAAAGAAACCATAGGAAAGGTCATAGTAAGTCAAATATTCGGACCATAATTTTGATGAATGGCA
>CAUHTR010005360.1:0-28776 GCA_959609185.1 Schmidtea polychroa | reverse complement strand
TTCAGATTGCGGCCTGACGAAGATTGTTGTACAATTGAAATATATCGCGTTTATGTTGAATTTATTGAGTTGGCGTTTCTCTATTATTAAATCATTGCCACGTTTTTTTGATTATTTATTCAATAATTATGCCTCTGCGGTTCCAGTGTTCAAAAAATTGCTGAAGAAATTTATTTCAATTAGAAAAATGGAACTGGACATTAGTTTTTTAGAAACTTGTCTAGAGAATGGTATGATTCCCTCTTTCATTTTTAAAATGAAACTGAGTAATTATCTTTTAACGGAAGATATTACTTCAATCCACCGGAAAACGTTACGTAGAACTTTGGAAGCACAGAAGAAAAGAAGCGGATTTTGGATGATGAATTAGTTGGAATAGAAGCGGTTTTGATCAGGTTGATTGGTGATTTTCGTTTTCAATATTGTATCAAGTGGTGTATCAATTGCTCTGAGTTACAATTAAAGCATAAGTATGATTCCCATATTAAAAGTTGAATAATTTAAGAAGATTGTTTGGTATTTATAAGTTTGATGTAAAGGAAACATTTTTAAATATGAGTAAAATTGTGTTGACACATGATGAAGAGCGAATTTTAAAATATGGTCCTAATCATGGTATTAAAAATCGTATTGACAAAACTAAACTGTGTGCTAAAATTGAAAGATTGTACTACAATATGTGCGTGTTTGATAAGAATATAGATAATAATTATGTAAAGAATTTGTTGAATGTGAGTACGATTGATTATATTAATAAAAATAAAAAACAAGATATAAAAGATTTTTTGATCTTGAAGAATTTAGCTAAAAAAGATATTAACGTTTGTAAATATGATAAAGGTAATGGTTTGGTTATCTTAGACCATGATGTGTATGTGAATAAATTGAACGATGTTTTGTCATCTCCACAGTTTGTTAAAGATGGTAGTTGTCGAAAAAATGGAAGTTGCCTCCTCTGAAAGATGAACTAACTTTGATAAAAATGTTAAACAAATTGTCGGATGATAAAAATATTGATATAGATTTGGTGAAATTCCTAAAACCGAAAGGATCTCAACCCGCAAAGCTTTATGGTCTTCCAAAAGTACATAAAGCAGGTATGCCTATGAGACCAGTGTTATCGATGGTAGGAACCGCTCAATATAAAATTGCCAAATTTTTGGATGGGTTATTAAAACCGTTAATGGTGTCTGAGTTCGAATGTAAGGATAGCTTTGAATTTGCTTCATTCATTGCTGCACTGAAGAAAAGTTCTGATGATGAAGTGATGGTTTCGTTTGATGTGTGTAGTCTTTTTACTAATGTTCCATTGGCGGAAACGATTGATTTATGTTGTGAAATGTGGAATAATAATGAGTCTGGACATAGGAATGTGGATAAAATTGCTTTTCGCAAATTGCTTGAATTTTCAACGTCGAATGTTAACTTTTTGTTTAATAATGAATGGTATAAACAAGTGGATGGTGTTGCTATGGGTTCTCCATTAGCCCCCAACTATGGCTTCTATTTTTATGTCTAGTTTGGAAAAGAAAATGTCTTCATGCCATCTTGTTAAACCTAGTGTGTACAAACGGTATGTGGATGATATTTTTTTGGTGTTTGAGAGTCGTGAACATGTAATGCCGTTTTTAAATTTTATGAATGATTTGCATAAGAATATTAAATTCACATGTGAGGAAGAAAAAGGGTCATCGATTGCGTTTTTAGATTTACTCATTCAACGCAAATCGAAATATTATGAGACTGAAATATATAGAAAGTCGACGGATACTGGTTTATATACAACGCCTGATAGTTTTTGTGAGTTTAAATATAAAAGGAATATGGTGAGAGGATTAGTGTTTCGTGCTTGGTCACTATCCTCCACGTTTGCTAATTCAGTAAAAAGTATTGATGTATTGGTTGAGTTGTTACTTAAAAATGGCTACTCTAAATCTTTTCTTGAGAAGATGACAAAAGTGACTGTGGATAAGTTAATGTTTAAATCTGATAACGTTGGTATGCGTACGTCTGAATCTGAGGTACCTATTGATCCTGAGGAAAGTACTATGTTAAATTCGGAGTGACAAGAATCGATCCAATCGCATGGAGCCGAAATATGTGTTAGTATTGCCTTATTCGGAGGGTTTCAGAGAATTTAAACATAAAATTCTCAAATATGTAGACAAGGATCAATTCAGGATTGTTTCCACTTCTTGCAAAGTTAGCAGTATGTTTACTAGTAAATGTCCAACGCCAATTGGTTTGTGTTCTGAGCTTGTGTATCAATTTTTCATGTAATGGGTGTAATGCCATATACATTGGAGAGACTGCCCGTCATCTCTGCACCCGAGTTCTTGAACACTGTCGACCAAAGGATTGACTAATATTAGTAATCATGTTAGGAAATGTGTCAGTAAAAAAATAGGTATCTCTGATTTTAAAATTATTTCAAAAGGTTTAAGTAATTATTGGGAACGAGTAACTTGTGAGGCATTGTTGATTAGATATTTAAATCCAAAAATAAATGATCAAGTTGCCCGTTCCACGGAGATTTTGAATGTGTTTAAGTAATTGAAGGATGAAGGTTGGGAGTCTTGTTTGTGGTATAATTATGTTTGTGTTTTGTAAACTATGTAATTTTTTTAAATTTGTTAATTTTATGTTGAATGTTAAATGTTATTAAATTAAAATTTAATTTTAAAATAATATGTATGTGGGTTATGTAAAATATGGTTTGGTTTTTTAAAATGTATTTTTTGAAATATTTTTTTTTAAAATATTTTTTTTAAAATTTTTGATACAGTTTGGAGATGATTATTATTAGTTAATTTGTTTAGATATTGCATATTTTATGTCTTATTATTGATTATCCAGATTGCGGCCTGACGAAGATTGTTGTACAATTGAAATATATCGCGTTTATGTTGAATTTATTGAGTTGGCGTTTCTCTATTAATATATATATATATATATATTATAAGGTATTAAAAGTTTGAACCTTTGACCCTTGGACCTTCAAGGATATGACCATCATACTTACATTTGTCTGATCGTTTGTTTGATATGTATATTATATGGTTTGAAAAAATTCGAAAGTTTTTACTCTTTGGAGGTTGAGGACCCACCATACACCTTTGAGGGTATGAGTATCATACTCAACTTTCATATACCTTTCGAATGAGCTATCAAATAATAAAATTTATTAGCGGGAACTCGGAAAATTTAAATTTTAATAATATGACCTTGAAAAAAAATAATATTTTAAAAAATAATAATAAAATAATATTTATAATGATAATAATAATAATAATAATAATAATAATAATAATAATAATAATAATAATAATAATAATAATAATAATAATAATAATAATAATAATAATAATAATAATAATAATAATAATAATACAAATAATAATAATAATAATAATAATAATAATAATAATAATAATACCCTTGCGAGATGTTGAGTGTAACCATTACCATTGTGAGCAATTTTCATAAGGAGACAAAATATCTTGTCGGACAAACTCAGAATATACTTTTTCTTTGATATACATATAATAAGGTTTTGAAATATTCAAAGGTTTTTAACCCTTTGAAGTTTATTGACCCGCCATAGACCATTGATAGTCTCAAATACTCACCACTAAAATACCTTTCGAATGAGCTATTAAATAATAAAATCCATTGGCGGGAACTTTGAGAATTTAAATTTTAAAAATTTAGCATGACTCTTCACATGAGTCATACGACCTTGAGAATGAAATGGAATGAGTTATACGGCCTTGAATGAGTCATAGGATTACTCATGGTCCTTGTATCAATGGCCCTGATAAGTCATACGTCTTTGTTTAAAATTTGACCTTGAAAAAAATTAAAATGGCGGGGTGGGTAGGGGTATGTCTTTGTCCTTGAAGGCCGGTGGTTTAGTGGGCCAGTATCCCTCTAATTCCATCAAAACATATTCTTAGTTTTGATATAGCTTTTATGAAGCGATTTTTCCTTGATGAGTTTATACAGCAATCAGAAGATGAAGAAGAAATTTTGCCTGAAGAATCCTTAACTCTAGTTTGAATTAGAATTAGAATTAACTGAAGAACTAAACTCATGCATGTCAAATACTTCTAATATTAAAAAGGTAGGAATATCACATAATAATTGTATTTCAAACCAAGAATTTAACATCTTTAGGAAAACTTCCAAGAAAACACAAAACAAACACAACTTCAACAGATGCAGACTTTTTCAGTTTAGGGGAATTTCTGCACCAAAATTGGATCTCGCCTTTCTTATGCATCAGTTATTTCCTTAGTGGTCCTGATATATTACTATTTAAATGAAAAAAAATAAAAATTAAAAAATATAATTAGTTATTTTAAATTTCCTTTTAAAAAATAAAAGAAATAATCAATTATTATTTTTTATTAGAAAATATCTATCCGATAACCGCGGTTACAGAAAATCAGAATATTTAGAAAATTATGTGAATATTTTATGTTGTGATTTAATTGTTGAAGAGCAGAATTGACCTTTAGCATTTTATTTTGAAACATCTTACTGGTAATATTTATTTCAACTAAAATGTTATGCCATGTTATCAGTTGAACGATAAATTTATAATTTGAAATTCCGGTAGCTATACCTTGTGCTTCTGCTCGTATTGAAGCATATCGAAAACCCTAAAGATTCTTTATGAAAAGTTTTAGTGTACATCCTACAACAGCGGTCGGGAACCTTTTTTAAGTAAAGAGTCAAATCAACAAAAAATTTCAAAAAAATGAAATTTAAGAGCCGCAGTCACAGACATATTCGAGCTAAAAACTTGTGTAGCATTAAAAAATTTGTATATTACGAAATGACTTATCTTATTTAATGGCAGGATTTTCCCTTCTTTATAATAAATAAAACAAAATACATATGTTTAATTTTTCAGTATTTATTAAAGTTTATGATAATATAATATTAAATTATGAAAATTATGATAATATAATATTGAAGTTATGAATCAAATAATATTAAACATTTATTAGTGGGACTTTTGAACTTGTATCATTCCAGCCAACTTTTTTAAATTTGGCACATATTTGGTGGTTTTTAATTGTAACAAAGCTTTTAAACTTTCATCTGTCAGCCTGCTCCGGTAGTTATTTTTAATGTAGTTCATGGAAGAGAAAAATTGTTCACAATTGTACGTAGAACCAAAGAGTGTCAAAAGGCCAAGTGCAAGGCTCTTGGTGTTTGAATAATTATTCGGAAATGTATTCCAGCATCTGAATATTATGTCCTGCGGCGTGTCCTCCATAATTGGTTGATATGTTTCAATTTGTGTTACCATGTGTTGAAGTTTTTCTACCCATATACTTTTATTTTGAATTTCCAAAAGCTCAAGCTGAAGTTCTGCAATAGATACCAGGGAAAGCTTTTATGTCTGTTAATTAAATTTCAAATTAAATAAATTTCAATGTTTCCTGATACTTCTTGAAATCCTGAAATCTGCTTGCAAATGAATTTGAAATTGTTGTGATTATATCAGTGAATATTTTACAATCTGTTTTCTCTTCGGTTAAATTTAATCTGTAATTTCTTAAACTATCAAAATATACAAGCCGATCGTTATATATATCCACCTTGAACAGCTCTAGTTTTTGCTCAAAAGTAAGAACTTCTTCTAATAACTGTAAAGCAGTATTTCCTTTTCCTTGCAACTTAAGATTAAGTTTGTTAAAATATTTTGTCATATCTAGTAAAAAGTAAAAATTTTCAAGCCATTCATAGTTTGTAAGAAGTTTAAAATGTTCTTCGTTATAATTTTTCGAGCCTAAGGAAATAATAACTTCTTGCAAACATTCGGAAAAACGGTTTAACACTTTGCCTCGTGACAACCAACGTACAGCAGTAAATGTAAGCAAATCTTTATATTTAGCATTGACTTCTTCTAAAAGTGCAGTAAATAATCTGTGATTCAACGCTCGAGCCTTGATGAAATTTATTATGGGTATAACTACATCCATTACTTTTTTTAGGTTTGGTATTATTCCTAACGATTTTGAAACTAAAGTTTCTTGGTGCAAAATACGATGAAATGAAATTATTTCGTGAGAAATATAATTGGAGAGCAATTTAACAAAGCCCTTATTTTTTGCAATCATCGTCGGTGCTCCATCCGTTGCAATGGATGCTATACGATCAATATTTATATTTTTACTCTTTAAACATTTTACAATACTTTCCCAAATTTCTTCACCTGTAGTGTGTCCTTTAAGTGGCAATACTTCACGTAGCTCTTCTTGAACACCTGAAGATGTTATATATTTAGCCATTACACAGCACTGCGATATGTCAGTGTTGGGTTTTTTGTTATTTCAAGTCGGTTCCATCTGACTCCTAGTGTTCTTTAAATCAAAACAATGAACGACCTAACGTATATTAAAACAACAGGTTCACAATTTATTATCACCACTTTACAATTGCCAATCAAAGTTTTATACGATTCTCCGCTCGGCGTTGATGCTTTGCAAATAGATAATATTCACCTTTTATTCCTTTAGATTCTCTCGATTCACGTTTTCCTCGGTTTCTGTTTGATTTGATTCCTTTTTCACTTTTCCAAAATAAAACATTACTTCAGCAAGGATGTTTTTCAAATTGGGTAAAATCTTCATCAACTTCAAACGAAGCAAGTTTTGAATTGTCATTAGAGATCGCGAAAGCTGGAAAGCCGTTTACAGATGGTGAATTTATCAAACAGTGCATGTACAAGGTTTCTGATACGCTTTTCAAAGATTTTAAAAATCATGATGATATATTAAAAAAAATACAAGATTTACCTCTCTCAGCTAGAACTGTTAAAGAGCGTATCATAAATATATCTGCAGAAGTATCAAACATGCTACTTTCAGATATTAATGCTGCAGAATTCATATCGCTTGCTGTTGATGAATCTACAGATGTTACTGATGTTGAGGTCTGTAAAGTAAAATTAAAATTTAAATAAAATTTAGGATAATAATTCAAATAGAAAGTACGCGAAGAAAAAAGACAAATAAAAGCGGGATCGCGCACAAAATCAATAGTAAAGGAAAGTGTGATGGAAACAGTATTAGAAAATGCCAAAAGCAATTACGAAACGCAAGAATCCGGAAATCCGAGAAAAATCAATAAATGGAAAAATCAGTGAAATCGAATAGGAAAAACGGGACAGGTATAGATTAGCTAATGGTCAACAAGATGATGATTAGGGATTTATCAGAAAATGATTAGGAAGGGTCGAAAAACATTCAAATGTATGAAAACAGAAAACGTTAATTAATTAATTAATTGGCTAATGGAAAACCCGAGCTAATGGAGAACCCGAGAGATAAAGGAAACCCGAGCTTGGTAAACAGGAAGAAAAGCAAACAGAAGGAAGATTTGGGCCCATTAGCTTGACACAATGATTAATGGGAAAAGAGTAAGGAGAAGATAGCGCGCGTAGGAAGACCGGAAGGGCCATTAATTATCTGGATTCGTTGGACCATTATGGGTGACAGCCGAATTAAATACGTAGGAGCAAAAGTCAAATGAAAGATTGGCTCGGCAATAACCATTTGTCATCCTGATTTCGAGGAGTATATAAGGAAAGGGAAAATCAGAAAAAATCGGCATTTTGCCTCAGCTAAGGTTCGAAGAATCAGAGCGTAGTCTGAATGTTTTCCATCAAAGTGTCGTTCTATATTGCTTGATTTATTGTTCTGCATTCTAAAATTGCAAATCAAACCTTGAGGTTTCCCATTAACTTCTATAAATGCAAATCGTTCAGTCCACATTTTATTGAAACTTCTGTTTTCATCAATAATTTTTCTTTTTCTTGCATTCATTGTGGTTCAATAATTCAATTGAATTTAATAACTTTAATTATTTAATAAATTTTTGTAATGCACAGCAATATAACCTTACTAATTCAAAAAACACTAGAAAACTAATTCACGAAACTTATATGACCGTGAGTAAAAATAATTGAAGAAAATGGTTGCTATGGTAATTTATTGGTTTAGAATAGATTGCTGAGCAATCGATTTTTTATTTAAATTTAAATATTTTTCGTTTGTGTCTTAGGTGATGATTTCAGAAACATACTGAAAACATTAGATGGCAGCAGCGAAATTTTTAAAAATATTATTCAAAGTAAGAGCCACAGGTTTTGAAGCTAAGAGCCGCCGGTTCCCGACCGATGTCCTACAAGATATTAATAACAAATCTTACATTTTTGGAGAAACATTTCCCGGTAATAATTATTTTATATGGATTTATTTTCTTATTTACAGTAAATTACATAAAATAAAAATATTGAATTTTTGTACTTAAAATTTTTTAAACTTTTTAGTTAACCATGTCAAAACGATCAGATAAATTAACTTAAATTTTTCGGAAAGAAGACCCTTCACTAGTTGCCATGTGTAATTCGAAAGCCATAAAAGGCTACGCAGAATTCAAAGACTATTGAATGACAAAAATTTCAACAACTATTACATAGAACATTATTGAACATTATGAAGTGAAAAGAACTTAACTTCGTTCTTTTTTCAAATACATAAAAAAGAAAATCGGTTATTTTCTATTACGCTAGACGAATGAACAGATTGTTTGATAACCCGATATTTATGCGTAACAGTTCACATTCTTGTGACTGATTGTAAAAGTTTGAACAAAATCTGGCTGAATCTGATATTGATATAAAAAATGACGTAGTAACTTCAAATAATGGTGGTACAATTGTGATGAAAAAGGTTTACCTCAATATAGCCGCGGATAAAAAAGTAAATATCCCAAGATATTCCATAAATCTATTTTTAATCACTGTATGCCTATTTTAGAATATATTTATAAATATTTAATTCCCTTTCGAAATAGATTTATCTGCGCGTTTATTGACCACGCTGACTTTGACGCACCTTTATTGGTGGATACCTTTATAATGTAAGACATTTCTTTTGTCTATCTCTAATATTGAGTTAAATTGTTCATAGAATTCCCCTGTTCAAATTGACGTAATATTACATAAATATGCAACAAACAGCTTATTGTTTGTTGAAATTAATTTATCGAGTAATTTAAATGTGAAAGTCATATTTTTAAATAACAATATTAATTACCTATATAATATTCAATTTATAATAAGTAAAATCCTTTATTTTTATGCTCACCATTGATCTGTTTTGTTTTCTTCTAACATTTAATTTATTTTCATTGTGATAATAGAGATCTATATTATCCGTATTGACATAAGTTTTTGACACTGCCTTTATCAATTACTTTTTGTGTTTGATAAAAAAAATTATCTATAGTAGCAAATAAATTATTTATTATAAACTTTAATAATTTAAATTTCTCAATAAAATAAGTAAATTAGCCAATTAATAGTTACATTAATTTCAAATTTTGTTTATCCACATTAATTAAATGAATTCTGAGAGCTAAAATTTGTATAATGTCACAGTTGAATTTCTATGAATTTGATAACGATAAATTCAATTCATCAGGTATTGAATTGATTTATAATTGATAATTAATTAAATTTTAATTAAATCCGTATCGAATTTTTATTCATAATATTTTAAGTAACCCATTTGTACATTATTTTGTTTATTAAATTTTATTAAGTTATTAATCGTTAAGATAGCAATGGTAGCTACATTTATAGTTACACAAAAATGTTTTCTACTTTATAAAGGAGTTTAAACTAGAATTTATTTAATATAACACAAGCAACACATTTGGGTAGATTGTGTTTCATTTTATACTAAGACATTCAGGGTGAAACTCCTGGTAAGCAAAATAGTGATTCATTTGCAAATCCATTTTACAGGTGTGGTTTGTTAAATTAATTTAAATATCCTCTCCTTTGTACACGCATGCACACACAAATAATCAATACAAAGCATTTCTAGCCATATTTAGTTTGTCCTGGTCATTATTCTTGTGACTTGATTTTCTTTCGTTAGGTTTTATTTTTTCAAATTTTTCATTTAATTTCTTTTCCTAAACCATATTTTTGAATGTCGAAAAATCTCATGGTGATCTCACAAAAGGTGTTCTCACCTGCTTCATTTATTGCTCGGAAATTCAACAAGAAAAAACACCGCAAACATCAGCTTGGAAGTGATTTAGAAGTAGTTCAAGAAAAAAGTCAATTATCTGGATACACGTCTACTGACGCAGATGGTAATTCGCTGGCCGATGCAGATTTTTCATGGAGAGGTGAACATGAAGATCATTCTCCAACCGTCGAGAGTGTAGTCGATTGTCCGTTGATTGATGAATTAGAAGTCACTGCGCAACATGCATTAGACTTTTCTTATCCAAGTTCGTTGAATAGGGAGACAACTTTGCTCGGTAGTTCCGCAGATATGTTGGAAGTTCAAACTGAAACTAATACTAATGGTGACATTATAGATCCGTTTATTAAAGGAGTCACTGTTAAGGAAGTTGAATGTCACGTGGCTTTAAGAGCATCTAATGATTTTTTGACACAAAGTAAATACAAATAGTAATGGCCTTAAAAAATAATAATAATTATTATTATTATTATTAATTTTATTATTTCCACTTAAAATTTGTAGATCAAGATCAAGAGCTTACTGAAACGTATGCACTCAGAGAAAAGGTATCGGAATTGGAGAAAATTGTTTCTCAACAGGCTGATGAAATAGCCTGTTTGAAAAGTGCCATGGCAGACAATTTAAGAAGGCTTAAGTTATTGGAAGATAGCAGAAGTAAGAAAAATAAAACTGTTAATTCAATGCTTACGATATCAATTGATGAAAATGATAACGACCCTTTCCTTTCTCCAAATTCACGTTCAAATGTACCCAATTACTCATTGAGTAAATCTATGGTTCATTTATCCACTGGTGCAAGTCCACGGTCATCAGGTAGTTTATTGTTATTTATTATTATTAATATTATTACAATCCATATTATTATTATTATTATTATTATTATTATTATTATTATTATTATTATTATTATTATTATTATTATTAATCACTATTATTATATTTCGTTTTTTTGATATGCTTTTCCTTGTTTTTGTGATATTATTTCTACTATTTGTAATCGATTACAATAAATGTGCAATTTGACCAGGTTGCGAAATGCACACTTATCAAACATGTGTTTATCGATTTGTATGATGCAAATTACGATTTAAATGATAAATAAACATGAATTTTATCTTGTTTATCATTACAATATTGACTGACTCATTTAGATATCGGTCTGATAGTAATCTGGGCAAAAATAGTTTTGAATTTGGAGTAAGGTCGGGTAATTATTGAATTTTTTCTGTTCGTGACGCTTTTCTGGCATTTGTTTGTGTTGTGCCAGTTTTTGTAGTCATTGTTATTGTTATTATATCCCTTTATATTTTTGTTCACAAATGTTTGTTTCATTTTGGTTATGCATGAATTTTCTAAGCATGAATTGCAATCATTTGATTATTATTAATTAATATTGATCATTCACTGATTCATTTTATACTTTATTATTCTTTCTTTAGTATAGCGCTCGTGCTATAATCTATTTGCAATTTTATTGAAAATCAATAATCTATTAAAAATTATGCGAAAGCACTTAATTAAATATGAAATGTTTAATGCGATGGGATTAAAGTAATTATGTAACATTTATCGAGTAAATATAAATATACCGAAACGAGCACACTGACATTTTTTGAACTAGTTATTATTTATTCATTAAATTGACATACTATTAATTTAAAATCAAATAGCAATCTATTTACCAATGATCCATATTATCCATTAATTAATATCCTAATTTCCTTATAATATCATTTTTTTTTGAGATTCCATTCGAAAATTAATTAAGTTTTATAAATGCAACTCTGACTATTATATTATCCAATCAAATGCAGATGAAATTTATTTCCACTTCATTGGTTATAAAATTTTAATATTCAAATTCAAATTATTTTATTGTACAGCAAAATAAAATTACGTTAAATTTTACTGAAATTGTCATGGTAATGTTTCCCTAATCCAAGTTCCAGAACAAATGACATATAGTTAATTAATCTTCAATTCAAATTCAATAATTGCTTTTACATGTTCACGTTCTTTGAAATCATATATTCAATTAAATAAACTTCTTCATCTCAATTTTAGCGATTGTTGATTTCTTAAGCAGATTTTGTTATATGCTACAGAACTAGATATCAGTCAAATGCTTATCGTCGGAAAAAGAAAATTTCAATTTATTCAAATTGAATTTTTACTTTTCATCATTTTTAATATTCCAAATGAATCACAATTATTAGAAAAATTAATAAATAATTGAAAAGAAATCTGCTCTAGTTAACATGTTTATGGGTTAATGGAATTCAAAGGATAAGGGTCAAAAAATTTATTAATGAAAAATATCGAATGCACAATCAATATGTAAGGCAAAATACAGTAGGCAAGCTACTGTATGGGTGTTGGATCTGCTAGTGTGCCTTTTTAAGGATGCGGGCACAACAATTTTATGAATTTTACGGATGTTATTGATAATAATTATTAGATATTTTATTCAAGTTAATTTTTAGTCTCAAGTTCTGTGGCATTGCTCAATACCAATTCATTGGTTCCCAATACCAGGCGCAGTACTGGTCAGCGCAACAAACGATATCCTGATGTCACGCCAGTCAGAACTACTAATTCCATCGGTAGATTTCCATCAGCTAAACATTCGTCTGCCAGGCAGAGTGCGAATAGTTCTACTCCTTCATTAAATCACATAGGACTCAATAAGTAAATTCTTTTTATTATTATTATTATTATTATTATTATTATTATTATTATTATTATTATTATTATTATTATTATTATTATTATTATTATTATTATTATTATTATTATAATTATTGAGTTTTCTAATAAATAAATATTAAAATCGGTGTTTCTGATATACGTGTTCTGTAAAAACAATTAAACAAAACACTCAACGTATATTTGTATTCAAATTTGTATAATATACAATTTACAAAACTCCGAATATCTCAATAAAATGTCTATTCTGACTATTCGATAAGTCTCGCTGTGACCGCTTTGATTCTGCACGTTCTACAACAATAATCACCTCTTTTCTTTAACCTACTTTAACATGATTTTTTTATTTTCCTTTCCGTTAATTCTATCTTCTGGCTTTTATGTCCCCTTTAAACCTAATGTCAAATTGTTCGTCCCTACCTGAGGCAAAATGCCCATAGTTTCTAAATTTGAGTTTCTTTACATACTGAAAATAATAGCATTGATTGATTACGTTTTAACTAAGTCATCTCTCCTTGACAATATTTGCCTGGTGATATTTTTCATTCTCTCTCTCGGTGAAGAAAATAATTAATTTGTTCCACCGCCCGTTTCCCTTGTGATAATCTTTTTTCGTTTTCCCCATTACTCATGCTGTCATGATAGCTGTTTCCCAACTTTGAGTTTGTTTACTTCTCCTTCTATTTACTTAGCTCGGGTTTTTCCTTAACACATTCACGGCCAGGTACGAGATAACTCGTACCTCAGCTCATTGTTATAATGTAAACTCTAGATTGTTGGTAATAATTTTATTGGCGTATATGTATTCATTTTCATTACCCAGATGTTGCTACTAAAGTAGAATGATAAATTAATAAACGCTGACAAATATATATCAGTGATTTATTGGGAGAACCATCCGTTTTCCAAATTTTAATTCGATGATTACTTGATCTTGAATTTTCAATATTGCTTTTTTTAATTATTTAGAAATTTTAAAATTTACTACCCCAGCATTATTATTATTATTATTATTATTATTATTATTATTATTATTATTATTATATTATTATTATTATTATTATTAATATTAATATTGTGTTACTTACGAATATTATTTTACCAGAATGAGTAAAAGTGTAACTAAATCATTCACAATACCTTTATCAGCTACAAAAACAAAATTTACCTTGACTAAATCCATCGATAAGAAAGCATTAAAAAAGTCTCAGCTAATGTGTAATCCATGGCGTCCTGCTGGTACACCGAATCCTGAATTTCCAGTTGTTGAAAAAATAGAGCCTGTGAAACATAGTAAAGAGTATTCGAAAGTAAAGGCTCAATCACCACCTCCGGTGTCATCTATTTCACATCGGTATCGTTTAAATATAGGGTAGGCTTAATGCGGAGATTTTTTTGTTTTACGGGTTGTTTTGGCTTACTTTTATGGTTATGGTTTCGGTTTTATTTCACATGTATTTATTAATTAATTTTTAATTTTTTCTGTATTTTCTCTTTTGGTTCAATGCTCTCCTAATACATTGTTAAATATTTTCCAATTTCAAATAACATATTCAAAATTGTGGAAAGTATATTTCTGTTAAAACATTTAAAATTCAAATTAGAAATTTTATTATTTAATGTTAATGTTAATCTTAATTAATCATAAATAAAATCAACTTGTTTAAAATAATGGTATTTCTATCTGAGTACGTTAAAACTAAAATTGCTTAAAATTTATTTTTATATATGCCTTTTAGTAATTAGTTTGTATAATGTTTTGTTGCAAATGTAATTGAAATAACAAATTCAAATGTATACTTTGATAATTTATCACGCCTATTGTCGTGGTACCGATAAACTATATTATAACTTTCGAACTTGTTGGAACAAAATTAAAATGTTACCAACTACTGTAATCTCTTAAGTACTTTTAATATAATGATTTCTTGATTAATCCACATAGTGTATGATTTTTGTTGGATTTATAAAACCCTAACCCCCAAATCAATGAGATAAAAAGTATTTTAGTCACAATCGCCTTCAACAATTTATTACCGAATAAATCTTCCTTACGAAAAATCATCCTTAATAAATCTGGCTGCTAGTTGATATTATGCAATAATTTCACACTATACCTTATACAACTATGAATTATACAATGATCTTCAGCCGATTATGGTAGTTCTAAATGAAATAAACAGATCTTATGTACCAATTATATCCATGGTATGAGCATAGATTTCCCTTTTCATCTAGTTTTTTTATAATAAAAGCTATTTATCTAACAAGGTGATTCCTTCTAATCCATTGTTTGTCAAAAATTAAATTTTTAATTCTTAAAGATGATTGATGAAGTAAAGAATTTATAATTTATTAATTTGTATTTTCTCATTTTTATATTTCAAACATGATACAGTTTATGGATTTTATGTTATCTTTATTGAAAATGAAAACTTTAATTTTAACAAAGTCTGTTGATATATAATAATCAATTAGAATTCTAAATAAAAAAAACTTGGTTTATTTTCATGTGTTTCAATAATTACCAATAATTCACATAATAATGTACCACATCTGAAATTGGTGCACAATATTCGACAGTGATTGAAATAGTGTAATGATTTCATTCTTCTGCACTTTCTTTTTGATGAAAAATAATGTTTATTAAGAAATTTAAATTGATAATGCAAATAATAAATCAATTAAATTGATTTATGTTTAATCACTACTGTGAATGGATCATAAGTGTCAATCTGTTTTCATCTTGTTTATGTTGTTTACAATAAAATGATTTTTATATTGGTTCATTTCTAATATTTATATTCATCAATTACATATTTTCGATTTCAAAATATTAATTGTTTTTTTATTTCAGTATCAAAGAAACAATTTACAATAAAGGTTATTGAAAAAAGTTGAAATGAAATTTATTTTTAAAAACTTTAATAGACGAAGGTTCTTTAAAAATATACATTAAAGGTCGACCGATTATCTTGAGTGTTCCTACATATGCACAACCAATTGATCTAGAGTTATTAGCTCCAGCTGCTCAAGAAACCTTGAAATTAGAATGGGTGTATCCTTTGAATTACAATTTACTATTATTATTATTAGTATTATTATTATTGAAAGCATTTTCTTTAAATAATTCAGTAACGGTTGGTTTCACATTTGGTGCATATATAACCATTTTTGTATAACATAAAATTCTCTATAACTTTTCCTAAGAAATGCTTAGATACAGTTGCTAGGTTACGAGCTCCAGCCCAAGCCATGCATTTTTACAAATCATTCTTCAATAAAATTATAAATTGTCAAAAAACCTCTTATCGGCAAATGACTGGATATAGATGAAAAGAGGTTGGTAGAGGTTGAAAAACGCTGCTTTGAGAAAAATCTCCAATCGTGCGCTAAATCATTACATCTTTTATTTATTTTTTAAAATGAAGTTTGTGGTTCTCATCATTAAGTTCCCATATGACATTCAAATCAATGTCCTGTAATTGCAGTAGAAATAAAAAAATCAGATGTATATAAGAAAAAACAATAAAACCAATATCCACAACTAAAGATCACTCATCCTATAATGTAATTTTACCTTTCCCGGTAAATATGTTTCAATTATTATTAAATTAATCCTTTGTGGTCCGTAAAAAAATATTTACCTCACAGGTCCACAATTGTTTTTAATGATTTTTGTATATATGATTTTCTTGAACTAAATTGAGTTTTTTTTAATTAAAGGTAATTTTGGAATCAAAATTTTATTTTATGACAATCATACAATATAAATAATCATTCAAAAAGACTCGACATAGGACCGCAAAGGGTTAAATAGTTAATCAATGTGAAAGATACGCTTTCTATCATATTGTGAATTTAGTTGAACAGAGCACTTGATTGCTTTCTAAATGTAATTTTCAAAGTTCCAGTTTAATTTATTTATTTTAATATTGATTTTTGTGTCAAGGCACTTTATTTAGAATATTTTGATAATTATCTACCAGGTGAAATTTTCAATAAACAATAATAAATTTTTCGATTAAATATTATTTTTCATTTTTACCATTGTTTAAAAAAATTAATTTTTTTATAATGAATTATTGGTTGACGATAGACGACTATTTTCTTTTTTGATAATCACAAATTTTTGGCACCCTTTATTAATGGTTATATATGGGGCCTTTCTATAATTTTTTTAAACAAAATGGTTAATTTGTTTCCTGCTGTTATATAGTTAAAATAATAGTTTAATTTCTAAAATAATATTACATTTATTTATATATAAAAGATATAAACATGAAGTACAATTCATAAATAAAAAAGTCATTAATTTAGAAACCTTTTCTTCTAGATTTTTTCTCTTCAAAATCTTCAACAGCAACTTTAGAAAGATATTATATTAAATATAATATGTAATATAATTTAATATTTCTTTATTTATATTACATGAATATAATAATCTGCATATATATATATATATATAAATTTTTAAAACACCTTACCGGCAAATGACTGGATATAGATGAAAAGAGGTTGACAGAGGTTGAATTACGCTGCTTTGAGTAAAATATATACAAGCTAATTATTATTTGCAGTATAATTAATATTACAATTATTATTATTATTATTATTATTATTATTATTATTATTATTATTATTATTATTATTATTATTATTATTATTGTGATGTAATTATAATGGGATATTTGATTTCCCTACCCTTTACTCTATATTATGTAATGCCTGCATGTGTGATTTATTATTTTTGATTGTCTGGGTCCTCAAATTATGTCACTGATTATTATTTCCCAAAAGCTATTGCTGATTGTGTTGGTGTCGACACACCGGGTACTATAAATAGTATCACAATTTCTTAAATAAAGTTTTTGGCATTTATCAATTATTCTTATTCTTTACAATTATTATTATTATTATTATTATTATTATTATTATTATTATTATTATTATTATTATTATTATTATTATTATTATTATTATTATTATTATTATTATTATTATCTCAAAGAATATTGATATACAAACATCTAAAACATCTAATATTACATTGAAAAATTTTATTGCTAAAATTTATCAATAAGTTCTAGTTAGATGTTTCAGTGTTAGGGTAATTGTTTTACTAAAAATATTTCAAATCTAAAAATATTATTTTTCTAAAAAATGATGTCATAAATGATATCTGTAAAAAAACTTATAAATGAATAAATGATAAGCAGTAAATATGAACAATAAGTAAACATTTATTCGTATTTCATTACTGAATAATTATTTTCCTAAACTACCTTGTGATAATACAGTTATGGATATCGAGGTAGAGATTCAAGAAACAATGTTTATTTTTTACCGACTGGAGAAATCGTTTATTTCATTGCAGCAGTAGTCATTCTCTACAATATGGAAGAGCAAACACAGAGGCATTACTTGGGTCATACTGATGACGTAAAGAGGTAATTTATTTATAAATTATTTATATAATAAACGTTGCCATTCATTCTCTCGCTTTGTTAATTTTAGAAAGAAATTTTTTATTTACAAAAATTATTATTTTCATTTTAAAATATAACCTCTAGGTCAGGGGTGGGGAACCTTTTTATTTCCATAGGCCACATTGAAATTTGTCGCCTTCAAATGAGGCCGCAGTCAAAAAGTATTTCGTTTATATTTTGTTCTTTGTACTCGGTGGGATGCTTGTACAGTACGGTATATATAAAATTCAGTAGTTACAAGCATTTAAAATCTGGTTTCGGTATAAATTTTGTAACGTATATAGTGATCTGCTGATTTTAAAGCCGGTCAAATTGGTTTAGTATACAGTGTTTACATATATAAAATTATTTAAAAAATCATATTATGCAATTTTTTTTATTGTATTTATCTAATTAATCGTATAAAGTGATGATTTCTTGGTAGCAGCATTTATTATTTAAAACAATAAAGTCATAATTTAAGCCTTTTGCTGAGAATAATGTATTTAATAAAAAAATTTTCGACTATAAGATAGATTGACAAGGACTATCTTATAGTCGAAAGTTTTTTCATTAAATACATTATTCGCAGCAAAAGGCTTAAATTATCACTTTATTGTTTTATCTAATTAATCGTATGTTTATTTAGTCAAATTTTATAGACTTTTTTCGAAACTTCTTAATAAAAATGGCTTTTATTATTTTTCCTTTTAATATAAATGCGAGACAATATACAGAAACCCTGGTGATATACTAATATATTATTAAATATCAATATAATAGTTGATGATTGATTATAATTAAACAAAACTAATTTCTCAACATTCTATTTCCCGTTTTCAAATAAATGACAACAATATTCCAAACATATATTAATAAACAACATTTTTATAGATAATAAATAACTGAATAATTTTATAGTCAATCGAAACTTTGGCTCAATTTATATTTGGATGTCACTATTTTTCGCATAGAAATATTTATATTAAAGCTTTCTAATAAATATCTAATAAATATCCACTCTTTAACCTTCTAGACTTTTATTCGAATGGTTCTTTAATATATTTTTTGGTTCTCTCAAAATCTTAATCTCCTCTTAACTTTTAAGCGCTCTCTTCTTTCATTCGGCTATAATCTTTATGCGTAAAATTCCTATTTACTATGCCTTCATAATAATAATCCTCTTAGGACACATGTTATTTATTTCCCCATTAGATTATATATCAAGATTTCATTATTTCAGTTATTTTTAATGACTCCAACGAGATTCTAAATTCAATAGGTTGACCAGTCCTCTTACGTTAAACATTTCAAATTGATTAATTAAAATCTATATTTATTTTCAATTTTTCGCAGAATATTTCTATTTTTAAATTATTAAAATTTTGTATATTTAATGGTTGGATATAATCAAATTGTATCAATCTAGTAAATGTCTAGATTTAACTTTAAATGTCAAGCTATATATTTCAATAAAAAAATCACGAAACTGATTTACAAATGGATAAACGAAAATTTATTATTTTATTAATCTTGTAGATTTGAACTTCGCTGTTTTTCAAATATCGTATTTTTCGTGAATAATTTATGAGCATAGGAATGATTAAAATTTTTCTCTGGTCACATTTGATATTTATTAGTTACCTAATCGGGACATTCACGGAGTGATATTGGGTGCCAATGCATTTGAATAATTAGCGTGAGATAATCGATAGAAATAGATCTTTCACTTCAAAGAGCTGAGTTTTGGTTTCTATTGTAAACCCGATTAGAATTCATGGAATTCCCCAGAGAGTTTAATATTTATTCTATCTCATGAAATATTGATTTCATAGATCGTTTATAAATTTATTTATTAAATTTAGTTTATTTAATTTGTAAAATTTTTATTTTTTTCCCACCAATAATTGAAAATAATAAAAAAAATTATTATTGTTATCATCAATTTATTTTGTGGTTATCTTTAAGTATAATTTATGTCTATTAGTCAACTAAATATATTTGTAGATTCTTGTGTTAGTCTTGTGTAAGAAAAGAAAATTGTCTGTGTTCTTAGTACTAGGTAAATTATTAATAAGTATTAAAAATATCTATTTTAAATAGAAATGTATTTCAAGCACTTGATCTTCATTTTCAATTGTGACATTAATCCTATTTATAAAGAAGTGACAAAAATATAAATAAGCACTTCAATAATTATCATTGATATAAAGATATTTTAATAAGTTAAATTATACGTAATTGAGCATTCCTATTAGAGTAGTTTTTATTTCCTCCATAATTCTATTACAAATACCATGTACCTAGTATATATTTGTTAACCTATTTCCTGTTTATTATTGTATATTACTGTCATAAACAAACAATTTTAATATGAAAATTGAGATGAGCATCCTAAGTATAACAGCAATACACTACTTTTTAGTAAATAACAGTTTTTTAAAAGTATTTTTGATTACCTATATGTATAATATAAGCATAATCTTTTTTGGATGCCTATTTTATGATGATATTTCATTTATTTTCATTCTGGCAGAATATAAAAAATTATTCTATGCAACACAAATTTTTGATCTTTTATCTACACAAGAAAATTTACTCGACAGATAGTGGACCATAACCCAGGTAAACATATTGAAAAAACAGCGGAATTATCAAACTAATTTATTTACCAATGTAACAAAATCCCAAGAAGCATCAGTAGCAGGATCGTTTGAAGTTTGCAACAAAATAGCAAAAGCAAAATAAACATTTTTGGATGGAGAATTAATAAAAACTTGTGCTATAAAAATGTTTAAATCTTTTGGTAAGGAAGATCTTGCAAAAATATTCAATCCATCTCTTTTTCACGTCAGACTGGAGCTCAGCGTATAGAAGAGATGGATGTACATATAACCAATAAAGTAAAAAATAAAGTAAACGATTGAAGTTATTTTTTTGTAGCTTGGGATGGAAGCACAGATATTTCTGATACAAGTCAAATGCTTGTTTTTATAAAAATTGTAAATGAAGATCATAGCTGTTCAGAAGAGCTCTTACCTTTGCGATCATTAAACGAAACAACAAAAGGTGAAGATATTTACAAAGAAGTAAAATTTGTGGTAGGCCAGTATGGCGGATTTGATAAGTGCACTGCTATTGTAACTGATGGTGCCAGAGCTATGACAGGCAAAAATATCGGGCTTGTGGGACTCATACAAAAAGAAGGAGTCAATTGTCAAATGTTTCACTGTATTGTGCACCAGGAGTCATTGAGTGGAAATTCGATGCAACTAAATGACATAATGGACAAGGTTGTCAAAATTATAAATTTAATTCGTGGAGGAAATCGATCTCTTACGCATAGAAAGTTTAAAACTTTTTTGGAAGAGCTGAAAGCTGAATACGGCGATTTACTTTTATATAGTAATATTCGCTGGTTAAGTGCTGGAAAGTGCCATAAGAGATTTTTTACACTTTGAGAAGAAATACATCTATTTATGACGGAATTTGGTATTGATGAAAATTTTCTATGTTCACTTACTTTTCTAACAGACATTACAGATTATTTAAATGTTTTGAATAAGTCATTGCAAGGAAAAGATCAAAATATTTGTCATCTTTATCAACATGTTACAGGATTTAGAAACAAGCTTAAGTTATTTAAGACAAGAAAACAATCTGAAGTATTTCAAATCTCGCAGAGAATTTCCCGAAGAAACGAAGGGATTGAACATTGTAGTGAACTTTGAAAATTTTGTGCCCAAACAAAATATCCTAATTGAAGATTTTAAAACAAGATTGAAACAATTCGATGAATTCAAAGGCAATATAAATTTATTCTGCGATCCTTTGAAAATTAATATTGATTTCGTAGATCCCAAATATCAATTGGAATTATGCGACCTTCAGGCTGACCCCTTTATTATATCTAGTGGAATGTCTGGAATAGAATTGTTCACACTTTTGGAGAAAGAAAAATATCCAAAATTAAAGGATTTTGGGCTTCAAATTATTTCTATTTGCGAGCGTGCATTTTCCGACATGAAATATATAGTCAAAATATAGAAATTCCATGAATGATTCCACCTTGAACATTTAATTCGACTTGCAACGACTAACATTGATACGAATATAAAAGAACTTGTTGCCCAAAAAATAAGACCACAATGCTCTCATTAAAATTAAATTTAAATATTTTTTATTATTAATAAGTATTTTCTTTGTATAAATAAAATTATTCTTTTATATTGATTTTTTAATTGTTTATCTTTTGACCCGCAATCTTTGTAACAGAAATTATAGGGAAGAGCTGTTATAGGCAATTTTTATATAGTCTTCAATCACTCTATTTCCTGCTCAATTAATATGTTTTTCTTATTCTAATTTCATTATCAATAAAAAATTTGATAAATGAATTTGTATATCTATTTTTATTGATAAACTTATTCTACTTATAATTGATAGCAATTGATAATTTCAGTATTGCAATTCATCCAGATAAAATAACAATTGCTACGGGTCAAGTGGCCGGCCATTCGAAAAATCAAGGAAAGGTACAATTATTGACAATTTTATATTATTTATTATTTGCCTGATATCTTTCTCTGCAAAATAATCAAATAAAAACCTTGTAAATCAATTAATTACTTTAGCACAAATCTACACGATTAAAATATCGGTCAGATCTCAGTTCATCCATTCCTAATTGGGTAGGTTTCAGTCCTTCTTACGACTAGAGCTTTAAACGTAATTGTTTAAATTACAAATTTTTTATTGTGTCATTATAATTATAATAATAATTATTATTATTAATTCATTGAAATAAAATCAATATTTCATTGTTGTGGTATTTATTATTAATAAATTTTCGGTGATCGAGTGACACTGATGAATGATCTTATCCATATGATTTTTACATTATTTATGCGATTTTGTGTTGTTTTATATTCTGAATTTTGATTTGTTTCAATCAACTTTGTTTTCGATTTAGCCACATATTCGAATATGGAGCTCCGTCAATTTGAATACACTACATGTCGTTGGCCTTGGCGATTTCGAGAGATCAATCTGCTGTTTATCTTTTTCTAAAGCAGTAAGTCCGTTATTTGATATTTTTTGATAAAATGCATAATTAATTAAAGAAACAATAGAAATTTATCATCAAACTTAGCTATTAAGGAAATCAGTAAACGTTGACCGTTTAAAGGTCTGAGTGCGCACTTATTTTTTCTAAGTTTTTTTTAATCATTTTTAATTTACAAATTTTATATATAGAGAAAACCAATATCAGTTTAATTGAATAATTTATAACATTATAAATAGTTTAAGGAAAATCTATATAAATAATGATTGTCCATAAAGGCTCGATAGTTATCCCAATCATTCGATAATAAATTGTTATTGGTCATTTATTTATCCTTGTTATGGATATTTTATTTTTATTAATAAAAAATTTACCTGAAATCTATTTTTATAAAGGACGGAGGTATGCTTATTTGCGCGGTTGATGAAGCTAATGAACATGTTCTATCAATATGGCAATGGGAAAAGGAACGTAGAATCGTAGAAGCAAAAGTTTGATGGAAATATATTGAATATATATATTTGACAAAATAACTTTCTAGAGTTCAACGGAACCAATATTGTCAGTAGATTTCCATCCTTTAAATAATAAAAGTGTAATAACATGCGGTAAAAATCACCTCACCTTTTGGAATTTTGAGGATAATCAACTATCGAAAAAACAAGCAGTTTATGAGGTGAAATAATAAAATATTTCAATCCTATAATTATCATCTTATCAGAAAAATGAGAAACCTAAATTCGTTTTGTGTCAAGCTTTCTTAGATAATGGTGAATTGGTAACAGGAGATTCTTCGGGAAATATTATTATGTGGAATATGGGTATTAGGACGATAGCGATGTTATTTAATTTATCATTATATTGTAGAAACACACAAAGTTGAAAAAATGGTTACAGCAGCTCACGAAGGACCAATATTTTCATTACTTTTGACTAAAAACAGCACTTTATTGTCTGGTGGAGGCAAAGATAGAAAAATAAAAGAATGGAGTTCATTATTAGCATGTATTGGGTGTGAGAAAACTTTACCGGAAACTTATGGGGCTATAAGAATGTTGTCTCAAGGACCCGGAGGAATGATTCTAGTTGGGAGTACTAAAAATTCAATTTTACAAGTAAAATTTTAAATATTATCATTATTATTATTATTATTATTATTATTATTATTATTATTATTATTATTATTATTATTATTATTATTATTATTATTATTATTATTGTTATTATAAACAATAAATACATAAAAAGTTTCTATTTTAGTTTCATCTGCAGAGTAACAGCCAGTCAATGGAATTCCGATCCATTGTTGATGGTCATGTTGAAGAAATGTGGGGCCTTGCTACACATCCTAAACAGCACAGATTTGTCACTGTCGGTTATGACAGACTGTTATGTTATTGGGACAGTTTAACTCGTACCCTAATTTGGCGAAAAGAGTTCACAGAAAATCTCCATAGCGTATGTTTCCATCCGTTATTTGAAGTCATTATAATCGGATGCTGTGCTGGTAGATGGATGGTGATTGACACGATCACTAGGGAAATGATTGGTGTGCACACAGATGGTAATGAAAAAATTGAATGTGTCCAATTTTCTACAGGTTTGTCATTCTATACATTATTTGGTATATTGAAATAGTATATTAGTTTAAAATTGTAACCAGACTTATCATATAAAGAATAAACGCTGAAATGCAAAATTTATGGATTTGCATGTTAGATTGGGTCACAAGAATACAATGTAAATGAGTACAAAAATAATTAGAAAATTTAGAGATTGGTTCCTATAAAAAGTTAAATGACCTAATTTCAATAAAATGATAAAAATTCCACTCTTTAGATATTAATATAGAAATGTTGAAATTTCGATAATATCAAATTGGTAATTTTGATATAAATAAATAAGACAGAATTGAGTTAAAAAGTTTTATTAATTATTACAACTAACAAAAAACGTGTTTATAAAATCAAAGATTATTACTATATATATAATTTGTATGCTCTAATTTATACAGCAATATCAATTACTGAATTTGCAATTTTTCTTAGATAACAATTTTGGAATCTTTTCTTGCTAAAAAACTCTGTCAGTATTTATGCCTATGCCACTTGTCAATCATTTTTGAAATCCCTGTGATCATTATTATGCTTTAAAATGTTTTGATAAAAAGTAATTATAATTTATTGACTTTGTCAGTTACATTCCTGTTTCCGATATCTTTCTAAAGAAATGAATAGACTCAAAAATATCTTGATTATTGTTAATTCATATCAATATGGTTTTGGGGCCTCTCAGATGTCTTTAATAAAAATTAATAATGAAGAAATCATCAATCTATCATAATATGAAAATTATTGCTATGATTTAAAAAGTTAATCAAACAATCCCAATAAATGTCTACCCAATTACTAGTTAAGGGGTTTACAATTTAATCATCTTTAGCAAATATAAATAAAAGATTATTTTCATGTTATGCAAAACAAAGATAATTATTATAATAGATGTTAAACAATAAATGTCAAATTAATCCAGAATCATATAAATATTGATTATCTGATCATTTTCTGTTTCTTCCATTCATTCTCTCAAGCATTTACCATCAAGAAATTGTGGTTTTTTCATTTGTTAATATCGCAGTAGCTTTGGTGTTACGTTGTTTTTTATAACAGTTTTCAAAAGATTCCCATAGTTTATTTCAGTTTTCTCAAGGATCTCTAATTTTATCTTTCTACTTGATTATTGAAATTTTATTCATTCATTAATGCTAGTCCTTATAAGTTTTGAACTTTTTGAAATATATCTGAGATCGCCAATATTTTGTGTAAAATCTTTCTTTAGTTCATTTACTTTTTTAGACGGGCGTTCTTTGGCCATTGGTTCAAGAGACAATTGTATTTATGTTTATAATGTATCAGATAACGGTTACAAATATTCAAGAAATGGTAAATGTGTTGGTCATTCGAGTTTTATTACTCATGTCGACTGGTCAACTAATGGTCAGTTCCTGAGATCAAATTCAGGAGATTATGAAGTGCTTTATTGGAATTCAAGTACTTGCAGACAAGTTAGTTGACTTTTTATAAGAGAAAGTTGTTATTTTTTACTAGGTTCAATCAAATGATCAAGTTCGGGATATAGATTGGGCTACAGTTAATTGTACAATAGATTGGTCAACTGCAGGTATTTGGTCTGAAGGAATGGATGGAACAGACATAAATGCAGTTGATAAAGGTCATCATTTACCAGTTTTATGTTCTGCGGATGATTTCGGGAGAGTCAATCTTTATTCATACCCCTTTCCAAATTCTAAAGTAATTTAAATAGATTTTGAACCGTTTTATTTGGTTACTTTTAGTCTTAAATAACAATTTGTCAAAATTTTTAAATATTATTTTTCGATATTTTGTTTAAAACACGAATATTTTTCATTTTTCATCTAATAATAAATATCAAACTTTCCACTGCCAAAAATAAAAATTTTGAGAATACCTACCATTTGGAAAAGAACTCTTAATGGGAAATTTATTGTATTCAGCCTTTTCAAGATAAATTAATTAAAACGTAACTGAAGGTCCATTATTTGTTTCTCAGTTTTTGGTAAAATATTGTTTTTGTTATTTGGAACCATTTCATTAAAATTTCACTACAATTGTACATATCAATAATATTATTCATGTTTTAAAAATTTCTATTTCTTATATAACCTCATATGAAATAAATATGTTCAAACAGGTTCCTCACCACCAATTCAGAGGCCACAGTAGCCATGTGACAAATGTTAAATTCCTTTTCGATGATTCTCGTGTTATCAGTAGTGGAGGCAAAGATTCATCAATCATGCAGTGGGAAGTCCTTTAATCAGCTGATTTTTACGACTAGAGTAGCTCCTTGCAATATTCTAACAAGAGTAATAAAATTAACTAAATGAATTTCAACATTGATGGTTTTTTATTTTTTCGACTTTAAAACAAATATTTTATTTATCACTGTGAGTTAAAATCGAGATCACTGAAACACAAGAAAATAATTGACCATCGAGTACCTTGGATGTGGTTTCTTTATTCGTATAATTTTAGTTTATTTTTATAATGTTTATTAGAGAATATATATTTGGTTAAATTACGAAATAAATTTGTTCCAATATTGTAGGTGACGTAAAGCTAAGTGTTCATCACAACCGTTATATATATATCCCAAATTTTCTAAAATTTGCAAGCAGAAACTAGCTTTAACACTTTAGTATTGATTAAAAGGTTTTATTATAGTTTTTGATTTTCGCAAAACGAAATCACTTCAATGGATAAAATTATATCCTTTTTAGGCCACAACCAACAACATAACCTACAAGACAGTAAAATAGTATATTATGACTTAGGAGGAGTGAAGTAGTTCATCTGCACAGTTCACACTATAATTCCTTGTGTCCACTGTGGAGAATAGCTTGTGAAGGGAGGAATGCCCTAACGCTCGGGTGTATACAAGTGGAAAGCCTCCGCGTTTCCGTGACATGCTCGCGAAAGGTAATACGAAGTATGGAAGATAGGGAACTGTGTCGAGTTTGTTCATAGATACAATGTCTTATTACGTAATACTAAGGACTCGTCACTCTAGTTTCAAGTTTGCTGTGTGGGGCTAGAAATTTTTATTTTTTAATCGATTAAAGACACAGTAGTACCCAACATATGAAAAATCTACACTTAACTTTAACCTATAGGACACTGTTATGTATGTTCTTATTAACTTATTAATTTATTAACTTGTTAATTTGTTGAACCCAACCGAGTCACCTGTAAAAAATACTGTCTCGGGACAGTTTGAGTGCTTGTTTGTATGATATATATTATATAATATATTATATAATATGAAAGCAAATAACAATAACATGATCAAATTGCTTAATTAATACAAATTGAAAAAATTACTTACAATAGTCCAAATTCAGTTCATATGTATAATACACGACAAAAGTTTCAAATAGATAAGTTGTATAAAATAATCTCCTTTAATTTCTTTTTAATTTCTCTTGCGATTATTAACTGCACGGTTTTCTTTTGAGGTTTCTGTTAATTTACTACTTATTTCTTATTATTTTATTTTATCGACTTTTTAATTTAATTTTTTAATTTTTCAATTTTTTTATAGCGATAATTTACTATATTAAATTTGGTGTGCGTCGAGATTTCTACATTGTGACAGGCTTAAAGCATTTGAGAGCAAAGCTATGGATAATTTAATGAAGGAGCAAAACATTAAAATTATATTTTGAAGCCCGTACCATCATTCAGCAAATAGTCTAATTGAAAGACAATTCAGAACAATTAGAGACGCCATCCATTATAAAATTGGAAACTCGTTACAAACTCTAATCTTAAAAAAAATAATATAATACTACACTATATACCAAGGGTGGGCACGCATGAGTTCAATGAGAGACATTTTCCGAAAATTTATTTTT
>CAUHTR010005358.1:0-11891 GCA_959609185.1 Schmidtea polychroa | reverse complement strand
NATGTTATTATGAATGAACAGAAAATATTACCATCCCTAAAAACAAATGCTTTAGCTGAGTTAGGGAAGGTTCTACCTGGAGTTGCTGGTATGTTTCAAAAAGATACGCCTCCATCCCCAGCCCCAGCTCCAAAACGTAAAGGACATGGAATATCGCGTATAAACAAACGAATGAAAGGACATGGAACTATATTTGCAAAATGATTTGTGGTAAATCCGAATTATGTATATTTGATAGACCATCGCCTCAAGCGGTAATCGAATTTGGGGCCTTTGAGGAAGTTTTTCCTATGAATTCAATTACTGATAGTAGAAATGATATCGAGTTTTATATTAATGGTTCGCAAACCGAATATTTAGATTTGAATGATACTTTATTGACTGTTCAGATCAAGGTTGTAGATAAAGATAGAAAGGTTTTGGATGCCAATGCAGATGTAATACCGAACAATTTCATGTTTCATACTCTGTTTAAAGATGCAGTGTTGGGATTTAATAATATCAAGATTGAGGGCGGAAATAATACATTCATTCACAAGGCTTTGATAGAAACTATTTTAAATTACAATTCAGATACTAAAAATACCTGTCTTACACCTATGGGTTATGCAGCAACAGATGATGAAAGAAAAAAGTGGGTTAAAGGCTCAAAATCATTCACTATGTGCTCATCATTACAACTCGATTTTATGGATCAACCAAAATATTTGCTACCAGGAGTTAATGTACACATTAGATTGAAAAGGTCCGATTCTGCATTATCTCTTACTAGTGCAACTGGTGCACCAATATGCCAATTAGCTGATGCAAAATTATTGGTGAGAAGAGTTCGAGTAGACCCCTCAGTATTAGCTGGTCATCAATTGGGTCTTAATTCAAAACATGCAATTTATCCTTTAAAAACAAAGGAAATTGTACAATTTGCTATTGCTAAAGGTGCTTCATCATTCTATAAAGAACAAATATTTGGTGACAGAAGAATGCCTAATTTTATTCTGGTAACATTTCAAAGTGAAACGCAATATAATGGATCATATACTGCTTCCAGCTCAATTTTCAAAATTTTGGTGTTACTTCATTGACTTTGTCGAAAAAATACTGATTATAGAGAAACATATACTCAAGATTTCGAAAGCGATAATTACTGTGCGACATATATGCAGAGTATTGTTAGAAATCTGGGTTACTTAGATAAAAACTTGAATTGCGGAATTACTCTAGAAGAATTTAAAAGCAAATATCCATTTTTCACATTTGTTTTAGCCCCTGATTTTGATTTAAATCAGAGTCAACTACCACAAAACGGGAATTTACGACTGGATATTAAGTTTGCAAAAGCTATCACTGAACCGGTACATGTTATAATATATGGAGTATTTGAAAATGAAGTTCAAATTACTGCAAATAGAACCGTGCTAGTATAAATGTATACAGAAACACAAAAAAGTTGTCATGGAGTAAGTTTTTTGATACTGTTTAATTTTATTAAAGTAGTTCTGTTCAGGTTAATCGAATTGGAAAACAAATATTAGGAAATGAATTTGTAGGAGTTTTCCCTCTCGATAAAATTCCTTATTTGAGCAATAATCAAGCCATAATCGTCAATACTCATTCGTCTCATCTTGGTGGAGAACATTGGATAGCTATATATGTGAAACCTAGTAATATATTCGTATTCGATCCTATGGGTTTCTATTATCCTGCTTTGTTGATATCAAAACTTCAAACAATCGGGAAACCTATTGTATATAATAAAACTATGTTTCAAAATCCATTGACTCAAACATGTGGTCAACACTGTTTGGCATGGTTGTTGTATAAAAAAATTTGATGGTTAATAAATGTATACTGTATGATTTTTATTTGTTGACTATTTTAATTATTTGTTAAATATTATTTGTTAAATATTATTTGTTAAATATTATTATTTGTTAAATATTATTATTATTTGTTAAATATTATTATTTTATGTTTAAAAATATTATGTCATACTATTACATGTTCAGTGCATGCACAGTGCAAAGTAACAAAGCACTGAGTAATAAAGACATGTAAAGGTCATTATTTCGTCATGGTTTGTATAAACAAACATGTAGTGTCTTTTCCTATCCTATCTCTATTTTCATTGGTCGGTTAATAAAACCTGTAATATCTCTTTTATATAGTCTACACTTTCATTTTTTCATCACTTTTAAAAAATTTAACAACATGAACAACAACAACAATATTCAAAGAGTTGACGGAAAGATCGTTGGAGGAATTAATGGTAAATTTATTATTTTATTATTTATTATTTTTAATATGATTATTAGGTACTAATCAACAAATTAAAATGAATATCGACGGACAAGCTGTAGACATGAATAGAATAAATGGTAATAGTTTACTCTTATTATCATTATTATTTTTATTATGCTTTTAGATGGAAATGTAATAAATACTTCTGCTGGTGCTGATGCTGGAAAATTTCTTTCGAAAGGACGAAAATGTAAGTATTTATTTATTGTTATAAGTTTTTAAGTTTTTTAAACAATATTAATAATAATAATAATAATAATAATAATAATAATAATAATAATAATAATAATAATAATAATAATAATAATAATAATAATAATGATAATAATAATAATAATAATAATTAAAAGAAGAAACTTATGAAAAGAAGATATTTTAAAAGAAGATTTATTTATGATGATTTTGAAAGGAAGATTTATGAAAAGAAGATATTTTAAAAGAAGATTTACTTATTTATTTATGATGATTTTGAAAGGAAGATGTATGAAAAGAAGATTTATTCATGAAAAGAAGATTTACTTATTTATTTATGATGATTTTGAAAGGAAGATTTATGAAAGGAAGATTTATGAAAAGAAGATATTTTAAAAGAAGATTTACTTATTTATTTATGATGATTTTGAAAGGAAGATGTATGAAAAGAAGATTTATTCATGAAAAGAAGATTTACTTATTTATTTATGATGATTTTGAACATTATAATTAATAACTTTATATATATTATTTATGAAAATAAAAACTATTTATGAAAACGAATTAAATTATATATTTTATAATATTTTTTATAAGATACTATTTAAAAGACAATTTGAATAATATCTTACGAAAAATATCTTAAACTTTAAAAATGATTATTATCTTAATATTTTTTAAACATTTTATAATAAAAATATTTTCATAGGTTTGAAATACCAAAACTTTTGTAATAGTCAATATCATAATGACTGCGATGATATAATGGAAAGATATTATAGTCATAAATATAACGGTGTCACCTACATCCTATGCCCTAAATGTGAGGTTATTGAAGTTATAACGTATAAGGAATTTTATAATAAGCATAGACTCCATCTCCAACAATTTAAACCTTCTAAGAAGTCTCTTTTCTATAGCTTATATGAATCGTTTGTTAAGAATAATAATAATAATAATAATATCAACAATAATAATAATAATAATAATAATAATAATAATAATAATAATAATAATAATAATATCAACAACAACAACAATAATAATTATATCAACAACAATAATAATAATATCAACAACAATAATAATATCAACAATAATGATAATAATATCAACAACAATAATAATATCAATAATAATAATATCAACAACACCAATAATAATGATATAAACGAAATAACTAAACTAAAAGATCAAGTAAATAAATTAAATGATCAAATAAATAATCTAATTAATATGAATAAAAGAAAAAATAATGAAAAAATCAATTCAATACCAAGTAAAAAATCTAAAGTTATTGAAATAATCAACATAAGTGATGATGATGAAATAATCAACATAAGTGATGATGAAATTGATAATAATAGTAGTAGTAGTAATATTTATTATAATAATGGTAATAATAATAATAATTTTAATCAAATAGGTTATGGTGTCGTAGATGTCACCAGTGATTTAAATAATAATCATATTATATTAAAAATGGACGTTTCGTCTTTAGATTTAAAAACGGTCTCTGTACCAGACATTTTAATAAATAAATTAAATTTATATGTAAATAAATTAAAATCATGTAAAATTCAATTTTGTCTAAAGGTGGAATTTATAAAAGATGATGAGTTACAATCTTTTGTAATCTCGAATTCCGCCCGAGTTTGGAGCGATACATTCATTGACGAAGGTATTGCTCGTTTAAATGAAAAAATAATTAAAATTAATGAGAAAGGTAGTAATTGGACTATCAATAAAATAGAATACATAAGCTTTGTTCTGACTAAATTTGCTGAAATAAGTCGGTTAAGTGGTAGAAGTTTTATTGAAACCCCAAAATCTTTAAGAAACTTAAGCTGTCTCGTTAATGTAGTTAATAATGACCACTTCTGCTTTTTGTATAGTTTCTTGTCAATTATTAAATATGATAGTATAAATAGGCAATATAGAAATCGCCCTAATTCCTACAATCTTTCTGAAATTAAATTTGATCCTAATGATATGCCGATGAAACTATCAAATATAAGTAAATTGAACAACAAAATCCGGGTTATAGTATTAATGTTCTTACTTATAACGAAAAGGCTTTGATTGACATTTCCGATGAAGATGCAGTTATGAAACATCCCTTTATTGATATAATATACAGGAGTAAGATAGTAGGAGCCATACCTATCAATTTATTATTAATCGAAAAGAATGATAATTATCATTATCTTGGAATCACAGACCTAAATAGATTCCTTAATTGTAGGAATAGTTCAATCACTCCTGTTAGGATTTGTAGTCAGTGGTGCCCTAGATGTTTAAACGGTTTTAGAAATGATGACGCTTTTAATAGACATAAGGGTCTTTGCGATAAAAATCAGCTTGGTACTACCTTGTACACATTGCCTAAAAATAAATATTTAGAATTTACTGATTGGAGTAAAACAGTTACTCCTCCCTTTGTTATTTACGCTGACTTTGAGGCTATCTTACCTAAAGACACTCGCTACTTTCAACGTCATCTGCCTATTTCTGCCGGTATGCTTTTTATTAATAATTTCACGGGCGTAAAAATTTATAAGTCGTTCACCGGTTTAGATTGTGTCGATCAATTTCTTACTGAAATTGAAATGATAGGGAAATATATTGTAACTCCTTATTATTATAAAAATTATCAAAAGAAAATGATAATTACAGATGAGCAACAATTAATGTTTGAAAACAGCACATCATGTTATTTGTGCAATAAGCCTTTAGTTAGTCCAGTTAGGGACCATGATCATTTTACCGGTCTATATCTTGGTGCCGCTTGTACAACTTGTAATCTGTCGAGGCAAATTAGACATACCCTTCCTGTAGTATTTCATAATTTAAAGGGTTATGATCTGCATCATATCTTGAAATTTGGCCTTTCAAAATATCATTCATGGAATATTAGTTGTATTCCTTTAACCAGCGAGAAAATCCTTAGTCTTTTGCTAGGATTGACTCATTAACTGTTAAATTTATAGACTCTTATCAATTTGTCAGCGAGTCTTTAAATAATGCTGTCAAAACTTTATCTCATTTACCCTTGACCGAATCAGAATTTCAGGGTACAATAATAACTGCAAAGGGAATTTTTCCTTATGATGCCGCAACTTCATTAGAGGTTTTGCATAACACTCATCAGTTACCACCTATTTGGAAAGATGTGACTCCCACTGAATATGAGACAGCTCAGCGAATTTGGGTTGAAACTTCATGTACTTCACTTTTCGATTACATGATGGTTTATTTAAAACTTGATGTTTTCCTTTTAGCCGATTTTTTCCAACAATTTAGAGCTAAGTCCATTGCTCATAACCGACTAGAGCCATTAAATTTCTTAGGGATTCCAGGTATGTCTTGGAATTCAGCCTTATTAACTTTAAACTCTCCAATTGAGCTCCTCACCGATATGGAGATGTATAACTTTTTCGAGGGCGGTATCCGTGGCGGACTAACTTTTGTAAATAAACATTATGTAAAAACAGACCCGGATACCGCTTTGCTTTACATAGATATAAATAATTTATACGGTTGGGCTTTAAGTCAAGCATTACCTTGCAGTGACTTTGAATGGGTTACTGATGATAATTTATTAAATAATATAATTGTTGAATGCACAACGGTAGATTTAGATCTGCTTGATTATGGTTATACCATAGAAGTGGATTTAGAAATACCGACGTCAATTCACGACAAACTGGACGATCTTCCCGTTGCCGCTGAAAAGATGTGTGTACCGGGTTCGAAAATAGAGAAGCTGTTGCTTACACACAGCCCCAAGAGGAACTACGTTCTTCATTGGAGGCTTCTACAAATATTTATTAAATTAGGTGTTAAAATATCAAAAACATATAGAGCAATTAAATTTAAACAAGATAAAATTTTCAAAAATTATATTAACACAAATACGGCGTTACGAGCAGCGTCGACAAATAAACTCGATAAAAATTTTTATAAATTATTAAACAACAGTCTTTACGGCAAGACTGTTGAAAATCTTAAAAAACGTATTAATTTACGTCTGTGTAATTCTTCACAGAGATTATTAACATTCTGTTCGAAACCGACTTTTCGTAAATCCACGAAAATCGATGATGACTTGATTTCGGTTTTATTGAGGAAGGACATAGTGTGTTTGAATAGACCTAGTTACATTGGTCAAACCGTACTTGATTTATCCAAACTCAGGATGTACCAGCTGCAGTATGAAGAGTTGCAAAAATATCGCGACGAATTCAACTGCGAAATTAATATCGTTGCTGGAGACACAGATTCCTTCTTCTTGGAAATTAAACATTGTAGTCTTGACATTCTTTTACCTGCGATGATTAGAGATCAATTATTAGATACTTCGAATTATGACCCAAATCATCCTTTATATAGTAGGAACCTTGATTCTGTCATTGGTAAATTCAAAGACGAGAATAAAGGGTTATTATATAAAGATTGGGTGTTCTTGAGACCTAAATGTTACAGTTTGATGGGTGATGAGGAAAGTATGAAGGCTAAGGGGATAAGTATGAAAGATACTGGACTAACACATCAGTCGTATCTAGATTGTTATTTAAATGATAAAATATACACAGTCCCTCAGTTTAGAATAACGTCAAAAAATCACCAACTTTTTAGTATTAAAAATAATAAAAGAGCCTTGACATGTAGAGATGATAAGCGAAATTGGGTGGATAAAAATCAAAGTTTGGCATATGGCCATTATAGGGGCGGTGACACCGATATATTTATAGATTCAACGGAAGCTATCTCAGCAGATGATACAGATGATTTCCATGATCCAGCAGATGATAATTATTTTGGACATGATTATTTTCGATGATGTGTTTAAATTATTGAATAAATGTATTAGTCATATTGTCTTGAATATTTTTTAACAGTAACTTTGTGAACAATTTTTATACATTGTGTGTAATAATAATATGTTAAAGTTTTGTTAGTTACCTTTATGACCTTTACCCAGTGTGTTAATAAATTTTAGTGTATATTTAAAGTATAATTTCTTTGTAATTATTTTTAGCAGTACATTTGTGACCTTTGTGAGTAGTACCCATAATAATAATAATAATAATAATAATAATAATAATAATAATAATAATAATAATAATAATAATAATAATAATAATAATAATAATAATGATAATAATAATAATAATAATAAATAATATGTGTTACATTGTTTAATAATACCCTTGCGAGTTGTTGAGCGTGACCAGTACCCTTGTGAGCATTACCCATAGGGGGACAGAATATTTTGTCGGATAGACTCGGAGTATATAGATTAATAATATATCGATGAGAACACTAACTTGTTGCGTGTGTGGACACTAATAATATTTTTATACATTGTGTGTGTGACCATAGGGGGGAACAGAATATTTTGTCGGATAGACTATATTGTGTGTAATAATAATTTTATTTTGTCAACTTAACCGTCAAAATAAGTTTTTTAAAATACCGCAACGTAATGTATTTAATAATTAAAATATAATAAATTTTAAAATACCGCAACGTAATATAAATTTTAAAATACCGCAACGTAATATAAATTTTAAAATACCGCAACGTAATATAAATTTTAAAATACCGCAACGTAATATAAATTTTTAAATACCGCAACGTAATATATTTTTTAAAATACCGCAACGTAATATATTTTTTAAAAAAAAAATTTAAAAATTTAAAAAAAAAATTTATAAAAAAAAAAAAAATTTTTAAAAAAAAAATACCCCCGGGGGGTAGGGGGTATGACGTAATATGTCTTTGTGACGTCATCGATGACGTCATATGTCTTTGTTCCCGGGTCCACACTATACTCTACTGGCTTGTATTGATTTTAAAATGTGGTTATCAAGGCAAAATACAACAGAAAATAATTTAATTGATTTATTTATTATTTAATTAATTTTTTTGGGATGCGTATAGTAAACCGTCGCCCATCATATATACATTTATGTTGCAGATTATATTTAAATAAATGAAAGATCAATAGATTGAATTTTGTTTTTAAAATAAATAGATTTCTGTGGAGTAAAAGCTTCATTATTTTTTACTGAAAACAGTTTATTTGAAATGCGTTTTATCAAATATAATATCAAAGTTATTTTTTAAAAATTTAAATAGTGATTAAATTTAAAATAAAGCCACGGTACTTCCGTGTTATCTTACCCCCAAAAATTAAATTAAAAAAGAACACATAATTATTATATTTATTTTCTAAATCACAGTTACAAACTCAGCAAATGTTTGTAAATGATCATCCAGGTGGCCAGAAAACCACAATGTCGTTGAGAATAGTGTCGAACACATCGGCACTGTTGCTTAGAACACGTTTGCGCTACATAAACTCACATAATCACACAAATCACAGATAGCCTTAATAAATTCATGTTCAATAACGTCATCAATAATGTATTCTCTCATTTTTTATATTGTTATTTTAATTGTATTTTATAATTTATTTTTTGGGGGTAAGATAACACGGAAGTACCTTCATATCTACTGACATAATGAACCTGTGACAAGTTTATCAATATATTAATATCAATGAAATTTTGTTCATAGAATATTCTCAATATTTGGTAAGCATAGCATTAAAATAAGCATTTTTACATACTGAAATATTTTCTTTTTTTTTGGAGTCTAAAAATGGACAAATTTATTGGAAGAAGGAGTATAGATGAGAATTCATATTTGCAACCCAGTACAATTGACGCAAATTCTGGTGATACAAATGAAGATAAAGCTCTAACTAAGGAAAAAGCATGTAAGAGTAAGACCCGTCTATACCAAGAAAACTATTTGGAATACGGGTTTACTTGGTGTGCTGACAAACTATCTCCTAATCCGAAATGTGTTGTATGTGGCGAAGTACTGCTAATGCAGCTATGGTGCCTAGTAAACTATTGCGCATTTTTCGGCGAAACATGCTCATCTTTCTCAAAAAAATGTGGAATATTTTAAAAGACTGCTTTATTCACAACAAAAACAAAGTAGTAATTTTACAAAACAATTGAAAATTTCTGATCGTGTTAAAGAGGCCAGCTACATAGTCGCAGAAATAATAGCACAGCAAATGAAACCACACACAATTGGAGAGACATTAATTTTACCGTCATGTTTAGCAATTGTAAAGGTAGTGCTCGGAGAAGCAAGTGAAGCTGAAATCAAGAAAATTCCATTATCAGATGACACAGTACGAAGACGTATTAATGAAATGTCTGATAACATAGAAGAAAATGTTGTTTTGAAAATGAAAGAAGCTAATATGTATGCTTTGCAAGTTCATGAAAGTACTGGCATTGAAGGAAAGGCTCAGTTATTAGTGTACACGCGATTTATTGATAGCGATGAAAAAATAATTGAAGAATTTTTATATTGCAAAGAATTAGAAAGAACAACTACTGGAGCAGATGTTTTTAATATTTTAGATCAGTATTTATCATCAGTTGGCATATCTTGGGAAACATGTGTTGGCATATGTACGGATGGTGCACCATCTATGATCGGTTCCATAAAGGGCTTTATGTCTCTTGCTAAAAAAAAGAACATGAATATCGTATCAACACATTGCTTTATACACCGTGAAGCTTTAGTAGCAAAATCCATAAATATAGACTTAGAATGTGTCTTGAACATGGTAGTCAAGATGGTCAATTACGTTAAAAGTAAACCTCTGAAGTCACGTTTATTTAATAAACTTTACGAAGAAATGGTATCTCAATTTAAAAATCTTATTCTTCACACAGAAGTAAGATGGCTTTTTAAAGGGCGTGTTTTGAGTCTTTTTTATGATTAAAAAGCAGAATTAATCATATTTTTTGAAGAAGAAAAGCAAAACGAATATTGCGAATTATTACAGGACGTTGGCTTATTTGGCAGATAATTTTGAACAAGTGAATAAATTAAACTTCAGTATGCAGGGAAGAAATTAAAATATCTTAACTTCTTCAGACAAAATAATGGCTTTCAAAGACAAATTGAAGTTGTGGATAAAGAAAGTAAGCCAGGGTAATATGGGAATGTTCTCAAAATTCGAGGAAATGGAGAATAACCAAATTCGAGAACTCATTATTGAGCATTTAACAACTTCAGTGACTGAAGTTGATAATTATTTTTCCGATATCAATGTATATCATTATGATTGGATAAGATATCCATTTGTGGCATCAGTGATGGAAAAAATGATTTGGAACTTATAGAAGAGGAGGAAATGAAGAATATTCGAAATGATCGAACACTGAAACTAAGATATGAAGAATTAGACTTCAACTGCTTTTGGATTGAGATTAAAAAAGAATATCCGAATATAGGACTACGAGCGCTCAAAATACTCCTACAATTCTCAACTTCATATTTGTGCGAGCTTGGTTAAGCGTATTATAAGTAACTTTGCAATAATTGGTCGTATGTTTATCTAAATGTGACGATATATCTCTGGTATACATATTTATTAATAAAATGTTGTTACGAAAATATAAAACTCGCTTGTGTATAAATGTTGTTTTAATATATAAATACATATCTTTACTTATACATGGGAGATGAGAAGATGAAGGGTGCCGTGAGTTTCAATACATTATTTTTGGGTGCCAGCAGTAAAATATATTTGCGAACCACTGCACTAAATCATGTAAAAATTCCTATGTCTAAACCATATGTAAAGTAATCTCACAAAGGGTATACTGCATATGTTTAAGGCTGATGCTTGCGATCTATGAAAAAAAATCAAACGAAATTTACGATTGTTTGAGTTTTGATAGTCATCAAGCCGGTTGGCACAATAAATTCCTCCATTTTCAGTTAAGGTGTATTAATTATTATTTTCTCAGAATTGTGTGGTAAACTCAGGTTTTGTCTCAATGACCTTGAAGTTTATTTCAGAGAGGTTAGTATTATCTTGAGGAGCTGATAGAGCATTTGTTTTAATTTCACAAGTTTGGAAAGGAAATATCAATCGTGAAAGAATGAAAACTTTGTAGGCCTTGAGTTTATGTCAACCATTAAATCCGGAATTCGCAATCTTGTTTACGTCACTGATATCCTTTTCAAGAATTCCATAAGAACTTTGATCATTATCATCGCCTACTGGAACACCTAAATATTGGTAATTGACTTGTTAAAATATTATATTGGAATTAGCTACTGACTGTTATCAGTAGAAAGCGTATAAAATTAGTTAATTAAGCATTATTAGAATTAGAGATCGGCTGGGCGTGGTGGTGCGCGTCTGTAACTCAACATCGTGGGAGCCGGATTTGGGGTTTGGTCTCGCTTTAGCCACCGGCATCCATTTAGAACAAAGAGTTCGTGTGGAAGCTTGATACGAACTCTGAAGTTCTGTGGATGCCAGTGGCTAAAGCGAGCTATACTTAAATCTT
>CAUHTR010005356.1:0-28796 GCA_959609185.1 Schmidtea polychroa | reverse complement strand
ATCTATAGAATCCCAACTCACTTTCATTTGAAACCAGTATATCTTCATTTTCAGAAAATTCATCTTCACCAATTTGCGAAAACTCTTCGCCAATATTATTTATATCTTCTACGTACTGTCTTGTTTGCTTCGACATTTTTCTGGGTAAAAAGCGACCTGTATTTCTAAAGCCATCAAAATAAAATATTTAATATCAATTTTTGCTACCTTTTCAAACACTAAAAAGCTGAATCCAATATAAAATTTTGATATTTTCTTGAAATTATTCTCAGCTATTTTGATTGAACTACTTTACGCAACAGTTTTTGCAGAAATGTGCAACTAAAACTGCTTTAAAAAATGAATGCTCTCAGGTGACTCTCAGACTCTGTGGTAGATAACAGTATACGACAAGTAAACAAAACATAAACAAAACAAAATAAATAAAAAATACAATATTAACTGTAGATTAATTAGTTCGAAAAAGTCATGAAATCAAATGTGCAAAAGCAATAAAATGATACGTGCATTTTCAATGCAAAAGTTCAAAATGGGTCATTTGACCCGTTATGGTATGTCTAGTGTTAATACTAAGAAAATTGATAGAATATAAATGACAAACTGAGCTATTTTGACATCTTATCTTTCTAGATGATTGTTTTTCGATTGACTTTTGACATTTCTTGATCATATTATATATTGATTTCTAGGAATTATATTGATGATTTATTAGAATCACCAAGGAAATTTTTATTCTTTGCACACCATATTGAAGTGTTAAATGCCGTTGAAGAACAAATTATCAAAAAAGTACTTCAATTTTCAAATTCAATTGAAAAATTGTTTCCCTTAGAAAGTTGGATATGTTCGAATTGATGGTAGTGTAAGTGCAGAAAATAAAAGAATCCGTACTGAAAAGTTTCAAACCGACGAATCTATCCAAATAGCTATCTTATCAATTGTTGCAGCCGGCACCGGTATTATATCTTCTTTTTTTTAAGCTATTTCTGGGATTTTAATAAAATTTGATTATAATGATTTATAATTACACGCTAAAATTGATATATACCATAATAATATTACCACCTTCTCAAACCGAAGTTTTGCAAAATCGAAAAAAATTTTTAAATATAATAAAAAACATTTAATTCGCAATATTTTTTGGAAGCAAGAAAGGTTAAAAAAGATGCAAAAATTGTCTTCATAAAGGAAGTCATTTTCACTTCAAAACAAATCGGGGCTTTTTTTACCTGTGGTTTAATTTAATTTAATAATTAAAAATAAATATAGAAATGTATTAAACTAAACATTAAACTAAAACTTATATAAAATATGTTATTGAATTGTTTTAATAATTAAAAAATTGTTAAATTGATTATCAATATCATTAAGTATTTAAAACCAGAATTAAAAATTGTAATGCATTAAAATTGGAGATAAAGGCAAAATTTATAAATTTGAGAAATGAATTTCTTTCAGAATTTCTATGGAAATGGAATAATAAGAAAAATTTACCTGAATCATTGCTAAGAATAGTTAAAACTTTTTCCTGTATTAAACTGTATTTTAATTTATATTAATCTAATAAATAATTTACGAAGTTTTATATGCTTTCTTCACATTAAAATTCTTTTTCAATATGGTTTTTTTTTCTATAATATTTATAGCTTGGTATTTTTTGATAATTTCATTCTTTTCATATCGAATCTTTTATTTGTTTTAATCTAGGGATTTTTTTAGTGATCAACTTTTTTAATGCTTTATCATTGGTACTTTAATTTGCTACACATCTCTATTTACAAATGTAACTTATTGATGAATTTATTACTTCAATCGCAATCCATAAGAGTTTTGAATTAGTAATTACTGCACAACTCGACAAACATTCTCAAATCTTCATAAATTATTTCTTAAATGATTTTATTTTTGTTTATATTACTATATCTAATTTCTATTGACTTTGTTATTCTGTTTTTAACTCTAAATAATTTTTACAAATTTCTTCATTATTCATTGGTTTATTTTCTTTGTTCATTTAACAATTGGTCAATAATTGTTTTTATCTCCCTTCATTTTCTATGATTTATTCAATTTCAATTAATCAATTTAGATAACCTTAACAATTTTCTATATACAACAATTCCCCCGATTTACACGGTCGATACTTTTCAAAAAAACTAACGCGCAAATCGAAACCGCGTAAATCGAGACTTCAAATTCATACAAAAATGATAGATAGGTCCCGGAAACTAAAAAATACAATTTTATTTAGAAATTGATTTTTAAAATCGACATTTAAGGAATAATTGTAATTTAATTATTCCGCCTCCTCACCTCTATATTCTAATTCAACTATTTTTTTCTTTTTGGCTGGCTCGAAATCGCTACTATCATCGGATTCAAATCCAGCAGCGTGCTCTTCTTCTCGTCTCATTAAATAGTCTGTAACCAATTTTTGTGTTTTGTTTTTTTTAAATCTTTGTAAATTTCACTGTATTGCGCGCAAAGGCTTTTAATGTCTCGCTGAAATTTAACAGCACGGTCAATATCAGGATCAGTGGCCCAAACCTAATTTTCTAATTTACTGGCCAATTGTAAAATTTCAGAAACGCCTTTACACGTAAATTTATTTGGTTTATTAGTAATATCACCAGCATCGCTACTTTCAACATTCTCTTGTTCGTTTCTTGACACCATATAAATCAATTCTTCTTCGTCTATTTCCTTTTTAATAAACAATTCATCGAGGTCACTGAATTCTAAATTTTTAACCCTTGTCCTAATGCTCTTGTTACATTTAAAATGTCGTTAAATGTTTCATTCCTTGCTGGAATTATAGGATTAGGTTCAACTACTTCTGGCCATATAGTTCTCCGACAAGCATTTAAGTTCATATAAAGTAAAGGGACAGGTCTGAGAAACTCGAGTAAAACGAGGTATTATAAAATACAATTTTATTTAGAAATTGATTTAAAAAATCGACATTTAAATTTTAAATTGTAAAATTTATAACATGTTCATAGTTGAAAGGTATATTAAAAGGAATAATTGTAATTTAATTATTGCGCCTCCTCACTACTATATTCAACCATTTTTTTTCTTTTTGGTTGGCTCGAAATCGCTACTATCATCGGATTCAAATCCAGCAGCGTGCTCTTCTTCTCGTCTCATTAAATAGTCTGTAACCAATTTTTGTGTTTTGTTTTTTTTAAATCTTTGTAAATTTCACTGTATTGCGCGCAAAGGCTTTTAATGTCTCGCTGAAATTTAACAGCACGGTCAATATCAGGATCAGTGGCCCAAACCTTATTTTCTAATTTACTGGTCAATTGTAAAATTTCAGAAACGCCTTTACACGTAAATTTATTTGGTTTATTAGTAATATCACCAGCATCGCTACTTTCAACATTCTCTTGTTCGTTTCTTGACACCATATAAATCAATTCTTCTTCGTCTATTTCCTTTTCAATAAACAATTCATCGAGGTCACTGAATTCTAAATTTTTCAAACCCTTGTCCTAACGCTCTTGTTACATTTAAAATGTCGTTAAAGTGTTTCATTCCTTGCTGGAATTGTAGGATTAGGTTCAACTACTTCTGGCCATATAGCCCTCCGACAAACATTTAAGGTTGACGCTTTAATTTCTTTAATTGCTAATCCTGTATATTTCACACAATTTAAGATAGTGAAAAATTTCTATAATCGTCAGTGACGCATTGCTATCTATTTTATTTAAAATTTCTTCTTATGACCGCGTAAAATGGGTACCGCGTAAGGTGTATGCATAAAAATTATTTAAAAATTGAAAATATTAATTTTTATGATTTACTATGAAAATAAAATCGCCGATTTAATCAAATTACCTTAAAGTGGAATTAGTCTTAGTCTTTCTTTTTAGGCATAACACTTACTGCTGCAACTTTAGTTGTTTTTGGTGAATTGTTTTGGAATCCAGGGATCTTATTACAAGCTGAAAATAGATGTCACAGAATAGGACAAAAAGATTTTGTAAATATTCATTATTTAGTGGCTGAACAAACTGCCGATGACTACATATGGTAATTTCTATTGATTAAAACAAATGACTTTTATTGTGGTTTCAAATCTTTTTGTAGTTTATTGAATTTATATTCACGTATCAACCAAATTTTAACGTATCAGTTTAACTGTTTGACTTAGTTCTCTTAAAATATCAATTTCTAAATACATTCATTTACCACTAAGCCCTTATTTATTGTTTGTGAGTATTCTCTATTCAACATCACTTTATCACCGCATATCTCTTGTAGTACATTAAATCTATAAATATCATATTTTTAAGGTGGTAATTATTCCATATTTCTTTTTTTCAAAATATGACCTTGTGACCACTTAGTACTAGCATCCAATCCCGGGATTAAGATTGTCAGAATACCGGGATTCGGTACCAATTTTTAATTCATTTTATTTGCATAATGCGTAGCCAATTCGGTTTATTCTTCTTTTGCTCAGTTGCCGTATAACATGCGCACTAGAAAATCCAAAATGAAGTATGACCGAATGATTCAACAAAAATACAAGCTTGAATTAATTAGCTTGTAGTCTCGGAAGAAATTCACTATTAGCTTTGACGAATGGATTTCACTCAAGAACCGTCGATATTTGAATCTAAATGTGCACATTCAAAATAAATTTTAGAATTTAGGACTGGTTCGATTGATTAAGTTAGTACATTTGTAGCAGATGTTGAGGATAACTAAATAATAATAATAATTATTGAAGGCGTAAAATGATTAGAGGGGAAATGATGATAAATGAATGGGGTATTGCCCTGAAACTCTGGGAAATAGGAGTGGAAGAGAGATATTGAAAAATGAGAAGGGGACAGAAGAAAATCAATAAAAGCAGACAATTAAATAAAAGATCATTCTTAATTAATAAGTACAAGAACAAAAGAAGTAAAACAAAATTTAAATTATCTTGTTATCTCGATAGCCGAGATTCGAGATAAGGGAAAAAAGGACATTGAAAATCCAAGAGATGGGATCGTCAAATATATTTCGATAGCTGTCAGAGATTACGGAATGCCCAATGGAATAGGTGAAAGAAGGAATGAATTATCAATAAGTACCATCAGATGGTAAGGTAAAGAAAACTGAACACAAATTAGCAGAGACGAGAAATTGTTGAGAATCAAGAAACAGTTGGAAGAAAGTTTCGTATTGAATTAATAAATCAGAAGTAGTTGAAAAACTCAAATCAAGATAATTCCGGTTCAGGGTTTACAAAATAATTTGAGCCAGAGAAGTTTAGAGTTAGGGCTCGGTTCGCAGTTCGGTCAAAAAGTAATGTGGAACTTTTTATGACTAGAAACATTCCACTTCAATCATGGGGAAAAAAGATTTCAACTTCAGGAAATCCACTATGTCGAAATTTCCCAAATTTGTTCGCTATGGCGCATGTAAATTTCTGATTGAAAACTGTTTTTAGAGCCGATTCCGCTAAATTCATTCATTCAATCGAAAAGCCGGTTTCATAGTTTGACACTTTTGCTTGACCTAGATGGTCTGAATTTTTTAATGCGCCTGCAACGTAGGTGTCATAACTCATTCCAAATGAGTATTGAAAACTTTTATTTCCGCTTTTCATATTTCTTGCTTTGGTACAAAGTTATGTAGGAATGAATTATTAAAAGCACCGGTTTATTTGGATAAACCGGGTTCCGGTAATTTCAAAAAATGGATTTTTGTTGTTATTGGTTTCTCTGTTACTTTCGATGAAAAAAACAGCAATAAACATAAAAGTATCGATAAAAGCAATAAAAAATTATTGATGACATTGAAATGTTGGATAAACCTTTTAATTTAACCCCCGAAAATAAACAAAAAGTAATATTTATTTATTAATATTAATTAAAATAATAAATAAATATAAATATTGTTCGGAGGTTCCTGTTGTTATGTGTGTATTATTTAAGTATTAGTTTAATGTATAAACGAAATTGTCAGAGCCCAGCCGAGTTACCAGTAAATAAACTGTCTCGGGACAGCTGGGGTGAATGTATGTAAGTTACAGAAAATTATGATATACAAATGAGTAGAAACGATGATAATATAAAATTACAACGAAACAATATAACTAGAACTTTTATTAAATATAAAATTAATTAATTAAGCGACCTTGTTATTATTTCTTTTTCTCCGACAATAAATTTATTCTGGTTAGTTTGGATGTAATTACTGATTAGTTTTTCCGGTTATTTGGATACAATTACTGATTGAATATTCCAGTTATTTGGGTATAATTACTGATTGAATGTTCCAGTTATTTGGGTATAATTACTGATTGAAATTTTTAATTAACGTTATTGAATTTTTTTTTAAATTTATTTTTTATCGATTTTTGTATAGCGATAATTTACCATAGTAAATTATCGCTTTATAGTTTTTTATTTCATTTTCCAGCGCGACCTACGCTCAACAAAATAACTAGGCGTCGCAAAACCTCGTTTAAAAATAAAAATATATATATAACTGTACATTACAAATATAAATAAATTTTAAAATATTAATATTTATTAAATTATTTGATAATTAATAAAATTTTATTATTTTTCATCCTATGTCGAGTCTATCTCGACACATATATATATTGTGATAAAATATCATTTTAATTCAAAAAAATACATTTTATTAAAAAACCCCAATTTAGTTCAAGAAAATCATATATACAAAAAATCATTAAAACAGTTGTGTACCTGGTGGGTAACTTCATTTATTTACAAAGGATTAAAGAATTTGAAAGAATTCTTTTGTTGTTGTTTAAAATTTTCATGTAAATAAGGTTTTCTTTATCAAAATCACCTGAAAAAGGCAGTGCCGAAAATTCGTGAATATCAAAAAATATCGATATATTTATTGATTCATAGTCAAGTTTTTAAAAAATACAATTGAAAAATGTCAATTGAAAAGAAATCAGTGGTGAAAATTGAATAAAGTTCTTAATAATATTATTTTTAAAATCATTATAAATTATCGTTATTATAAATTAATTCACTTCGAGTAAACAAGTAGAGTTGTAAAGTTACGTAAAAATAAAAATTTACAATAAATTTTTTTGAAAAAGTTTACGTCAAACTACTTCAGGATTGACCAAAAATATTGTCAGCGCTTCTTTTTGATCTTCTGTGCTCTGTGAAAATATATGTCGAATAAATAACCATTGATCTATAATAAAAAAGCAGAAATAGACTTTGAATATATTGAATATATAAAAAAATAATTTGCAGGCCTCTTGTTCAAAATAAAATGGAATTATTGACAAAAGTTGGTTTAAATAAAGAAAATTTCAAAAATTCTGATACCAAAAGACTAGAAGTATGAAATTGTATTGAGAAATAGCTTTAATTATTTATAGGAATCTTTTAGTGAAAAAGATACTAATTCGAAAATATTAGATTATTTTCAATCAGATTTTATTGAAGACGTTCAGTTTGAAGAATTTGTTGATTTAAATAACGAATTTCTACAAACTAAGTCTAAAGATGAATCGGAAGATGAGCACCGCAAAGTCATTAGTAATGAAACGTCAATGGGAAAAACTGATATATTTGATGATAGCTTTGATTTGGAATTTATGAATGAATTTGATAGTTATGAAACAGCACCAAAAAAGCATTGTGATATGTTAAAACCTGCTATTAAAGATACGAATAATTGCAAATCAACAGATGTTGTAGAAAGTCAAATAAATTTTGTTGATTACGATATAGATGCGCTACTAAATGATTCCGATGATGGTTGGGTATCAACTAAACGTTAAGAATAAAATTTTGATTTCATTTATCAGTTATTTAATTAGTGTAATAAATTATTTTATTAAGGCTGTGAGCCTACTCCAGGGAGTAGGTAGATGTGAGCCCCATGAATCAGTATGAGTTATCGCGCATATATTGATTTTTAAGTGCAAAATTTAGTCAGAGGTGCTTTTCTTAGATTTAAAGATTTCACCCAGACATGGTCCACGAAAAAGATTTGTTATTTGTCGACACAGATTATTTTATATGAAATCAATGAAAAGATTTCTTTTCAATATAAATTTTGCGTTTTTAAGGAATAAATTATTTTATATTATTATATATATATATTTTTTTTAACATATATAATAATATAAACACGTTTTAAACAATAATAACTTTATTACAAAAAAATTAAAACTACAATTAACAGAATAAAAACAAGGTTTTGCTATAACATACGAACATGTATATTTATTTGTATATTAAATTACTATATATTAATAACCCTATGTCGGTAGCGCCCATTTTTCTTACATCGTCGGTCGCGTGGGGTCTTTAAAGCCCGGAGCTTAGAAAAACCGACATAAAATTTTAATTATTTAAGTTACAGGTTTGTGTGTCTCAGTAGCTGCCTAAATAACAAGTATGCACTTTGCAATATATGCGCGGCTGAGTTTTCGCACGACGCCTGAGTAGAGCAGATTTTTCTATTTTTCAAAGACCCCACGCGACCAAATACGTATTTTTTATTGCTTGAAAAAATTAAAAAAACCTAGAAAAAATATCTTAAAACATTAGATTTTTCTTTTTTTGATGACTACCTGAAATATATAAGTACTATACAAACCCTCACACGAACACAACGCCGACATATTATGCACTTCATAGTAACAATATTTTACTAGAACAATCTCAAAATGAAGTTCGACCAGCCATTAAAAGATGCATACATTGCCCTCGAAATCTTGACAAAAAATATTCGACAGTATGCGGTAAAATATATGCCCAAGACACGCGGCGTCAATTTGTGTAAGCTGTTCGGTAGATCAAAATGTAGAGTGAGTTTTTATACATATAGTTATAAGTATCTTGATGTTTAAAGGTAAAAAATGCCTGGAATTTGACATTTCTTGTTATTGTGTAAGAGTTTAAATTTTGTTATTTGGTAATTTTAAACTCGAAGTGCTAAAAATGACGAAATAATAATTATGATATGAAAATTATTTTTTTACACAAAAGTTTTGGCGCCTCCCGGGTTGGAAACCACTGATTTATATGATCAAATCAAAGACATAAAAAACTTATATTCATGGATTGTAGGAGGTCGAGACTACCGAATATTCTACTTCATAAATGTAATAAGCTTTCATTTAACTGATTTATGTTTTTTTTGACTAAAAATAATATTGTGAATTAAACCACACCAGAAAAATAAAAAAGAAGTTAAGCTAATTTTTGGAAAAATTTATTAAAAATTATTTTGCTTTAGAGAGCTACCATATTTATTATTGAACTCTAAATATTTATCGAGATCTGCTGAGGATACTGAAGATTTAACATTTTCTAATGCTTCCACAAAATCTTGATATTTTATTGGTGATAACTAAACGCAATTTAAGAGGCTAGTCAAATATTAAATTGTGAATATATTAACTTCTTTCAAAGAAAGATTGACTAATTGATCAGGAGGCAAATTTCTAATTGGACCCATGGCGGCTTCTTTACATAGATTTGTCATATCAGCTCCGGAATAACCTGATAATTTATAATGAAATCATATAAGTTATAATAGAGTTATGCCATCAGATTTTTCTAAAATCGAATCTAATTCCTCTTCAGTTATTTCTACACATTCATTCTTGAAAAGTTTATCTATTATTTGTTTGCGAGCTTTTTTTGAAGGAAGTGGAATGTACACTCGCTTTACAAATCTCCGACGGACTGCTTCATCAATTTCATATGGCCTTTACTATATTGATAAAAGAAATATACAGAATAGTTCTTCATTACCGATTAGTAGCACCAATAAATAAAAGTTTTTCATTCTCACCAGTCCCAACACCTTCCTAGCAAAAAGTAAATCGGAAAAAATCAATAAATAATTTGGTATACATATAAATTATATTTAAATCCACTCTGACCGCGTTTTTTTTCAAATTTGATTAAAAAATGTATTTTTATAAATAATGTTAGTACGATGAAATCGCGGAGTAGCAACGTGAGTGTAATGTAATGTCATGAATTTTAATACAGTTTTACAATGTGATCACAATTTTTTAAATGTGATTACAAATTATATCCTTCAACTTACTTCAAACCAATGTCCCCCAAGATCCAACAAAAAAAATCAATAAAACTGAAAGTTAAATATTTAGCACAATTTGGTAATCAGAAGAAAAATTATAATTTTACGAGACTATATTCCGAAATTTGATTCCAATCATCAGAAGATATTTCAGATATATCGAGATTTCCCACAACCAGAAAGGAAGGTTTTAGAATAAAATCATAAAGAAAAATTCCCTGAACTTAAAGAGTATTGACATTCTAACTTCGCATCATCTTAGAGGTTTTTACATTTTTCTAAATAAAAGTTGGAATTTTAATATTATTTTTGTCATTTAATTGCCATAAAATTTTCAACATACACGCACCCCGATTGTCCCGCAACATTTTTTTAACAGTGACTCTATCGGGTTCTCCAGATCTCTTTAACACACGCTCTTACATCATACAAGCAATATAATACAAATAGTTAAGAATACACCACCGAACGTTACAACAGTGAGAAAACATAAATAAACGTCCAAATCGCCGGATGCATATAATTAAACCAATAGATGCTGCACGCGTAAATCGCGGGATACGAACCCGCAACTATTTCACAATATTGTAATGGGACATTTTCATTTATTAACTATGCATTTATTATTAAAAGGTTAAATTTAATTAACATGGATCCGGTAATAAAATACAAAGTTTGCGTATGATAATATTGAATGTAAATATGGACAAGGAAATTTAGAACCAGAACTTTTGAAATAATATGGAGATGGAGACCCTTGATCTAAGAGTTTAAATTAATAGTATAACAAGAATCGATTTTTACACAAAACGTTTAAATCTTGAATTTTATCACAATTGAAACTTGAATTTCTGAAAAATTAATATTTAGTTGTCTACAATAAATTGTATAAGAAAGTCCTGGCTTCTAAAGTAATTAATAGAAATTATTTTGTTTGGCCTTAGATTATCTGAATATCAACTTCGTTTACTATCTACAAATTGTGCGATATGCTCGAACTGGTATATACTGGATTTGAGCCAAGCAACGAATCCCGAATTTAACTCTTTTCAAACAAAGTACAATTCTTTTATCTCACCATCTGATTTAAAAAGTTACTGTTTCTTCCAAGAAGAAATTCAAATCAAGGAAAAAGAAACGTTTCCAAAAGCGACGCCGGTAATCAATAACAGAATTTTTCCCGCAACTTGACCATATCTGGACATTGACATTGTGTATAATCCTAATAAATGTTAAGACTCTGTTATTTTAATGTGGTTTTGACAATAAAGAAATGTGGTTTTCCGGTGATGAATGTGGATGACGTATGAAATGAGATATTGAATTCCCTTTATTTAATTAAGCGTGTCGATTGGCAATAACATAATTATTGCTGTTATCTAATGTTAGATTTTTTCGTGAGATAACATTAACAATATAAGTTACACTGTGTAAAACCTATTAGTTGCAAGTAGATGGATTGGTCACTACTGGCACAATAATTTACTCCGCGCACCCCTTAGAAAATTTGTAAGTCGACTCAGAATTTCACGAAAATAAAGGTTAGGTATATTCCATACATATAGTCCGTAGCTAGGGGTGGCGAATGGGGCGACCGCCCCGGGCGCCGAGTCGAAGGGCGCCAAAACTGTGAAATAATTATTTAAATTGTTTTTGCTTTTCTTTTTCATATTAAATTTTATATTCTACTTTCCATGTTTACTGTTTTCAAAAGTTAACCTAAAACAAAACTGTTTTGCTGGTCTATCTAAAGGTTTTTGCAAACGGGCGACTAAATCCGAAGCTTGCTGATCATGAAAACAGCTTTGACCATAGAAAATGCTACTTAGCCTGGAAAGATCTTGAAAATCGTTACAAAGAAGGAAGGACAATTGATGATAATCTTTCATTTAATTTATCTTTAATTTCTTTTATTTACAATTCAATGTTAAATGTTAAAGTTGATCACTTGATCTTTTCAAATATATTATAATAGTAACCTTAATAGGAACTTCATGATCAAAACTCTGAACTTAGGTTTAATAAATACGGAGTAAATAAATTTTCAATATTAATATATATACACATGTATAATAAATATTTATAATTAATTGATTTTCGTTATAATATAAGTTTGGTTAAGCATTGTATAGCTTTGCATCTTAATTTGACTCTTCAAGACCAATTCCAGTCCTGTAAGTACATAATTAATGGTAGTGGTGTATTCTTTTGGCACCAGGGGCGCCATTTTCCCTAGCTACGGCTCTGAACTTACATTAGAATTAAAATCATATACCCAACCTATGGCAAAACAGTTAATAAATACAGTAAAATCTTTTTTTACACGATTTTGAAATAACACGGTTCGTCAAGAAGAAATTTTAAATTTTTTGACACGTTATTTTTGATTTAACACGAATTTCAAAAAAATTTTCAATTATTTACATGATTTTCTTCAAAATCGTGTAAAAAAGATTTTACTGAATTTCTAAAAAAAAAAGATTTTAACATAAAAATGTAGGTCAACTCAAATATTTCGAAATTTTTTTTCAAAAAATAGGTCGAGTCACTTTGATATAGAAATAAATTCTGGTTCTAAATATCTTTCCCCATATTTACATTCAATATTACTAACCGCTTAGCTTTTTAAATTTTGGGAAGTAATATTTTCCTTATAAATATCCTTAAGACTTTAATAAAGGACTTAAAATAGATATTGTCTTATTAATTTCCTATATTAAATGACTCAAAGCTCAATCAGGAGCACGACCATATTATGATAAGTTTTTTTACGATACAAGTACTCCAATAGATATTAAATTTGCGAATTTTTATATTAAAATTAACAATTGATGGCGTGAAATTTATAATTTTACAAATTTATTTTCTAGATAAAACTCCAAATAATGACAAAGAATTTTCAATCAATTCTAACCATTTCTACAAGAAATTGAGTTTTGATTTTTCTACTCGATTCGTGCTCAGTTTCATTTCTTTGACTAAGTAATGAATCTATTTCATCGATGAAAATAACAGCTGGTTGTAGCAATCGAGCTATTGTAAACATTATGCGAACCATTTTTTCTCCTTCACCAACCTAGAAACATTTCTATGGAATGAAAATTTTACAATTTGAAAGTACTGACCCATTTTGAGGTTAATGATGATGCACTTATTGAAAAAAATGTTGATTTACTTTGTGAGGCAATACATTTTCCTTTGTGCAATTTTTAAAATAGCAAACAATTACTAATAAAAACCTATAAGAGTTTTTCCAGTACCCGGGGGGCCAAAAAGCAACAAACCCTTGGCAGGAGCCCTTATTCCAGTAAAAAGATCACTAAATTTAAATTATAATTAAATACTTTTTTTTAATATTTAAATATCATAAATCGATTCATTTGTAATGTAAATGTATTGGAATATTTGATTTCGGTCCATTTATTATGTTATGCTAGCCCCTATAATTAATGTGAATTCATGTTGGATTGATGAACTTGATTGAGTCCTCAGATTATGTCATTGTTTATTATTTATCCCAATTATGCAATTAAACGGCGCCGTAACAAATGCGCGTAAGACAAAACCGCGCCAATTAAAGTTTACAAATTAATCAAAACATAATCCCAGTAGTTGAAGATACATACTTAAGCTGACAACGAAGGGCCGACATGAAAATCCAGGGTTTTCTTTACAACTGTGGAATGTTCGTGCTCGCGTCACAGTTGTTGTAAAATGTAATTTACTTTGCATGTTATTTAATCTTATTATAATATATAAATATTAATTTCATGAGTTTAACTCGTGGATACTGATTTTTAATAATAGTGACCAGAGAAAAGAGCATATGAATATTGCTAACAGATAAATTTCACAAAATAGGGTAATTAAAAACACTTGGAGTTGCCGGTAATCAATGGATTCAAAAATCAATAACAAAACTTATAGTTTTAAATGTAAAATATGAAGGTGGACATTTGTTCCCGGATACTAATATGCTTAAGGAAATCGAGCTTATCATTCAGAATTTGATTATTAATTCTCGATGAACAAAGCATAATAGTATCCGGAAATTATATTTGCTTGAAAATATAAATATGGGTTTCCAAATATTAATCTACAAATGATAATGCTGAAATATCTAATTAACAGCATTTAATTTTAAAAGTTTTAGTTTCCTCTAACGTGAGCATCAAAGTTGTAGTTTGTTGTGTTTTAGAATTCTTGGATAGTGATTTGTGCTTATATATGTTGGGTTATTGGGTTGGTGGTAAATTTAAATGTTACTCTGACTCCAAGCGAGTGTCTGACTGATTCACAAATAACACTTGACATCAGAAATCTTTATTGATAATCACAAATAAACTTTCTCTTTACACTGACAATCAATTCAACACTATGCTTGGTGACTATACAATGCTTATTACAACACTCAGTGAGGAATAGCACTTTGTATAACACCGGATTAAAAGATCACAAATTACTGATTGGTTTATCAACGGGGACTTTGAGCTGGTTGTTTTCTTTGACCTTCTTCACAAGTTTATTCAAATATTCTCCAACAATTATTTCCTTTACAATTCTTTTCACACTCGTTTCTCCAACAACGTTTCGTTCGACGTTGTCTAATTTTCTCCAATAATTTCTCTCAAATCGTCTCTCAAATTGTCTCACAAATTATCTCCCACTTTTCCAATATTTGTTCTGATTTCGTGTCCACCAGTTTTCCTTTATATAGTTATTTTGTTTATGGCACTGACGACAGATTTTGTTTTCCCATTTCCATTTTCTTCTGCGTTCCGCGCTATGTCAGCCTTATCTCTGACAGATGTCGAGATAATTTTTCTTTTCCCTTTTTTTGTTTAACCGTCTTCTCCCAGTAATTCTGTTATCACTGGCAAGCTGTCGAGATAAGGATATTGTTGTTTTCCTTTTCCCCTGATTTCAAAATCCCTTTTCCTTTTTGTACTAATTAATTAGTACTGACCTTGGTTTTTATTTTCATGTTTGATTCCTTTTGTTTCTTTTCTCTTCCTTATTTCTTTTTGCTTCCGCTTTCTTTTCTGAGTTCCCATAGATCCCATAAAGAGTTACATCAATTCGGAATTCAAAACACTTGAGTTCTCAATTTCTTAGATGATTTAGTATGGAAATATTATTTTTATAATTTTAGAATACTACCTTCATTTAGAACACTCAATGTGTATTTAAATTCGTGTATGTAGAAACATTAAGTTAGAAAATATTTATAAACCTGTATTTTCATTTCCTAAAAAACTACCGTGATGTTTGTGTTATAATAAACATCTGAGTATATTTTTATATATTTTTTTTTAAATGAGCATGCATATGTCTACTTACAAGCCTATAATAGGAAATCTAGGTAAAAATATAGCACGAATGTTTCCCCTTATATGAATACGAAAGTATTGGAGTTCCAAGATCAATAAAAATTGCTTAAATTAATACTGAAATTATTATTAACATTATTTTAATAGAATTTTTTATTAATAAAACTTCGAGCAATTCGATTTTTATGACTTTTTCTGTATATCGATATTATAGAACCATTATTAAAACTATTCAAAAATATGAACTAAATTCAAAATAAAATTTAATATCTTACGGTCTTAACATAGGCAACATCACAATTTCCTGTATAATTTGTTTAGGAGATTCAAGTCCAGCTATATCATCCCAGTAAATTGGTTTTCCAAAATCCATAATCTTATTAAAATATTTTTTTTAAATACAGTTTCTAAATTCATTTACTTCATTAAGAAGTAATTCCACTTTGGCTGGTTCAAATTGCTTTACATTTTCATGATTAATGATAGATTCATATTTATTAGTTTTTGGCATTTTTATAGAAGCTGCAGTCGATGATGGAGAATACTCATTATATGCTCGATCTGTTTTATTACCAATGATGGGGGCGACAAATTCGCTTCGCACTCCTCTACTGAAACCATATTTGATGAAATTATCAAGAATGACATTTTTCATTCACCGTGTTCCAAGAAATTTTTTGTTAGTTCCATACATAGCAGCTACTTGAGGACTATTATTTGAATTTTGCTTCCGTATGTCAATTCCCTTAGTTCAACAACAAACGGTGATTATAAATATAAATCATTTACCAATTGTTCTTTGGCTGTTCTAAATCCACAATTATTGTTATTACTAATATTGACTTCATTATTCTATAAATTATTTTCGTAAAATTTTTACTGAATAAAAGACTAAAAGATCCTTTAAAATATAAATGTTTATAGCTAATACTTTATTAACCAGTTGCATGATTTTATGTGTTTCGATAGATTTTCAACATTAAAAAGTTAAAAATAAATAACTTTAAGGACTAATTTGTTAATAATGAATATTCGTTTAAACTTTTTATAACTTTGTTATAACTTTAGGTTATTATACTAATAATCCAGTTTCAAAACATTTATAAATATTAATTTTGTTCCCAGATTTAGTGAGATATCTGTGGAACTTTTTATTAAAATTGTCAAAAGCTGTTACAACGAAAGATTAAAAAACAGTGTTACGTCTTCGATATTAAAGTTTGGATCACTAAGAGAAGGAAAACAATTTAAGATATCAGGGAGAATATTATCTTATATAAATTCAATAAAAAAATTCAATTCAAATGTGCGGTGAAATCTAATGAAAGAAATTATACAAAGATCATTTTATTTTTGTTTTTTTAAATTATAGTTATAAATGAACTAAATATGTATAATTTTAAGTTTTTATCTTCACAGAACTGAAATATATTTTTGTTCTTTTTTTTAAAAGTTCCATATATTTTTAATGCAGTAAGTTAGGACCACGAAAAATATTTGAAATTTGCTCTTATATACACAGTCTGTCAAGTTTATATTGAAAATACATTAATAATTTCAGATTTTTGTCTGACAGCGCATTTTTAACATGCTCTGTGTCAGGTCGATTTGTCTGACAGTGACTTTTTTAAAAATAAACTTGTTAGGTCAATGTGTCTCACACTAACATGTTAACAAGACCTGTTTTTCTGTGGCACTGAGAGTGTTACGTTATACTTTAAAAATATTGAGTATGGCTGTTTATATGTTGAAGTTTTCAATATTATATATATATATATATATATATATATATATATATATATATATGTCGTAGGCAAATGGTAATTTTAAGAAAATAACATTTGGCTAGGCATTTAATTTTTTTTTAATTTGTTTTGCGTGTTTTTTTATTACATAAAACATAGAGGTAGGTACTTTGAAAAAAGTTAATTATTATGGTTTAATAATACATTATAATGGTTATTTCGAAATTAATAACATTAGAATTATTTGCCAAACAAAGATTTAGCCAAATGGCTTTTGCCTGGGCAAATGCTATTTTCCTAGTCAAATGGAAATGAAATAATAGCTAAAGCTATTTGACCAGGCAAATGGCGTTTGCCTAGCCAAATGTTATTTTCCTAAGATTACCATTTGCCTACGACACAGCACCGGCGCTAGAGTTTCAGATGATGTGTGAAAATTGCATATTACCGCCTTCGCATTCCATAATAAGAGTAAAAAAANTTAAATTTCATTAAAATATAATAATACTAGTTTGAAACAGAGAAAAATTTATTTACATATTAATTGTTGCGTAATAGTCTAGTAAAGTTTGTTTTAATTTACGTGGCACTGATATTTTGCATTTTTATAATGTGAACTAGTGTAGTGTTTTTGCTATTTTTTGTCATTTTCTCTTAAACAGCAATGCAACAGTAAAATCGCAAGAATAATTTAGGTATTCAATAATAAATTAATTATTAGATGAAAAATGTTAGTTTTATATATTTATTGATATTTAGGATTTAAACAATTTTGACCATGAATAAATGGCTGAAAATAAGTAAGGAGATTACTCTGATGACAATGCTACAAAGTCTCACAAAGCAGGGCTTAGAGTTGACAAACAGGTATCTAATCTGAGAAAAAGAAAATATGATGAGTCTTTTCTTCAATTTGGCTTTACATTTAAGAATTGTAATGGGAATAAACAACCTCTTTGTTTAATCGGCAATTAATTGTTAGCTGTAGAATATGAAACCATCAAAATTGAAAAGACATTTTGAATCAAACCATACTTCGTGTGCCAATAAACCAAAAGAATATTTTGAAAGATAAAGAAAAAAGAATTTTGAAGAATTTTTTACAATTAATGAAAAATATTTACTCGCATCATACTTATGCGATCTTTTATTACTTGCTGCTATTAAAATGGTAGAAATATTACATGGAAATAAATATCGCGATGATATTCGACAAATTCCTTTGTCAAACGACACTGTCAAAAAATAGAATTTCCAACATTAACAATGATCAATTGGTTATTACACCAATTGGTTAAAAACTTATTACAAGAATTTAAGAGAAGCCCAACTTTTTCAATTTAGTTGGACGAAACAACTGATATTACTAAATTAGCTCAGTTGTTAATCAGATACTTTTATAATGAAAAAGTCGAAGAAGAATTGTTATTTTGCCGTCCTTTGACAGGCCACACTAAAGGAAAATTGACGCATTTTTTAAAACCGAAGGTTTAGAATGGAAAAATTGCTGTGGTATATGCACAGATGGTGCAAAATCGATGACGTGCCAAAATATTGGTTTTTAATCTTTTTTAAAAGCTGCGAATTATGATCATATAACTTTTACTCAATGCCTTATTCATCGGAGAGACCCTTGCATCAAGAAAAATATCACCAGAATTGAACGATGTGCTTCAGGATGCTGTTAAAATTATAAATTTTATAAAGAGCCGTGCTTTGAACAGCCGCTTATTTTCAAATCTCTGTAAGGATATGGATTCCCAGTATAAAAATTTATTATTACATGCAGACGTAAGATGGTTATCAAGAGGACGAAATCACATTCTTATGCTGCTTATTTTCAAAATAACATATGTCTATCCAAGTTGTGTTTTATATGTAGGGTTGCCAACTCCCACAGCCACGAACCCGGGAGATTATAAAATTACGAACAGTATAACGCTTAAGAAATAATATAACAGAGACTCCCGGCAAAAAACGGGAGAGTTGGCAAGCCTAGTTATATGTCAGATATTTTTGAGAAATTAAACGATCTCAACTTGTCTCTTCAAGGAAAAATTTGCAAAATTGAAACATCTGGAAAAGTATAGTGGAAAAGGGCTCGTTCGAAATGTTTTCCAGTATCGATAATTTCTTAATCAAGAAAAATCATTGTAAAACTTTTATCGCAAAAATTATTATGGATCACTTAAAAGATCTAGAAACACAGTTTCGTAAATACTTTATATCAAACATGGATTTCAAAAAGTTATCTTGGATTCAAACCCCATTTTTAAATGACCTGAATGAGATTGATCATCTTCCATATAAAGCTCAAGAGAAATTCGCTGAGGTTTCGAGCGATTCAAACTTAAAACTAGATTTTGCAAAAAAGTCCTTGACTGAATTTTGGATCTTAAATAAAACTGAATTTCTCACAATCAATAATATGGCATTGAATGTTCTTCTGCCAATCAACACCACCTATTTATGTGAACTTACTTTTTCAGCCTTAACACATATTAAATCCCAATATCGCTCATCACTTAAGAAATTTAAAGAGATTTTACGTCCAGCAGTATCAAAAATTGCACCGAGATTGAAATTATTATGCAGTAAAAAACAAGCATATCCATCTCGTTAAAAAACGATTTATCCTTTTTTTATATTCTTAACCACTGGACTTGTATATTTTTGAATGAAATAAGACGGCCAAAATGCTCGGATTCAAATATATACCAGCTACTAATAGTTTGTTAAATTTTCTTTTTTATTTATTTATGTTTTTGTAATTGTATTTATGTTACTGAAAAAAATGCAGTTTTGATGAAAAATAGGGCATATAACGTTTGAAATTATAATAATTATAATTTTGAAACTTGTGTAATTTCATATCCTTGTGTTTATAATTAAACTTTGAAACGCCAATTTTTTCATATGTATTTATATTATTACCTAATTAATAAATAAACATTCACAAAAAATTTATATATCTTTATTTTAAATTATAATGGGTCGCAAAAAAGGTTTACAGTTATAAATGGGGTCGTGAATGAAAAAAGTTTAAAAAGCCCTGATTTAGTATATCTATGACACACCGTCTGCTGTTCAATTTTTGCGAGAAAAACCTACGTTTCACAACTGTTCTCAGTGCGACTGTCCTTTGACAGAAGTCAAAGGAAACGATAAAAGCGATGGTAAGTGAAATAACTGGTGGATTGGTTTAATTTCTTGCAGAATGTGTGTATGAAATATCTTCGTGTGCATCCAAGGGTTATTTGTGGTGTCGGATACATTGTCCAAATTGACAAACGCATTGTTTCACGTAGAAAATATGATGTGGGTAGTACTGTACGCGATCTTTTGGTCTTTTGTGGTGTTGATACTACTACTTAGATGGGGTTTATGGTTTTTGTTGAGAATCGCTCTACTGAAGCGTTGATCTCTTTAATACAAAAAATATACAGGGACCTGTGAGCAGCGCATAACGGCATTGCTCAGCTACCAGTGAATCCACGATATATACACTGTCGGGTTAATCACTCACAAATATTTGTGGATCCCATCACGGGACCCCTAAAAACCAAGATCATACTCAATATGTATCCAATAAGTTCAAACAATTTAATTCAAAACATTCAAAAATAATTCATGAAAAAACTTTAAAAATCAATCACGAACTTACATCAACAATATTTTCAACAATTCTGTCGATATTTAAACCTGATTTCCAAGTTTGGCTAACTAAAATGGAGAAAATTTGATTTTAATTAGTAAAATATAGTATAAAAATGAAGTTAACACTGAAAAATTTAATAAAATTGGTAATTGTTAGGAAAAAATCTTTTAAAAAATTAAAATCAGTTAACCCACTAGTTCCCAAACTGTTGATAATTACCACCTTGATAATTACAAATTTTGAAATTTGAAGTCTCATATTTTTCCTTCGTACGTTCCAATAACGACTAGAAATGTTTAGTTTTCTTGAAGTAGACTGTAGTGTATTGTTATTTTTATTGTTACCATATTTTTTTTTGAGATTGTAATTAGGTTTTGTAATATGGTGCTAATTATTTTATTATTAGGTATATTATATTAACCCATGCCGTACCAAACCGGTCAAAATGACCGGAAAATCAATCAAACAATCAAAAAGTTTAAATAATTATTTTGATTATAATTATTCAAAATTTATTATTATAAAACAAAAATCTTTCATAAAATCTCCAATATTTGGAAAATTAATTACAAAATTCAAATTATTGATAATATACATATAACTTGGCAACATCGCACGGCATATAAAAGTTTTGACATTCGACATAGGCGTGTTTAGAAATTAGCTTTTTAGCAGGCTACAATTTAGAGACGCGGGATTTCACATTATTATCTTTACAATTATGACATATAAATAATCTGTGTTCACCGCATATAAGTCGGTCAAAATGACAAAGGGCAGTTTTAATGCAAAATTTAACTATATTTTGCAGATTATTTTTTATAACAAAATGTTGAAAATGTTTTAAAACGTAATTGTATAATATTAAAAAATTTTATTGTTTATATTGGACCAAAACCCAAGAATTTGCACATTGGTATTGTCGTTTCAGATATTAGAAATAAATCAACACAGTGGCTGTGTTTTAGGGTCACCACCTTGATAATTACAAATTTTGAAATTTGAAGTCTCATATTTTTCCTTCTGCTGCAATCATATTACAGTCTCGTACTTTCCAATATCGACTAGAAATGTTTAGTTTTCTTGAAGTAGACGTATTGTTATTTTTATTGTTACCATATTTTTTTTGAGATTGTAATTAGGTTTTGTAATATGGTGTTAATTATTTTATTATTAGGTATATTATATTAACCCATGCTGTACCAAACCCAGCGCCGTGCTGTAACTTTTGGGGGCCCTGTGCAGAAACTAAAAAAAATTTTTTTTAAATTTGAATTACTAATGTATTTAATATTTGGGGCCCCTCAAAAATAGGGGGCCCAGTGCGATTGCACTTGTTGCACTTGCGATAGTACGGCGCTGACCAAACCGGTCAAAATGACCGGCAAATCAACCAAAAAGTTTATATAATTATTTTGATTATATTATTCAAAATTTATTATTATAAAACAAAAATCTTTCATAAAATTTCCAATATTTTGAAAATTAATTACAAATTTCAAATTATTGATAATATACATATAACTTGGCAACATCGCACGGCATATAAAAGTTTTGACATTCGACATAAGCGTGCTTAGAAATTAGCTTTTTAGCAGGCTACAATTTAGAGACGCGGGATTTCACATTATTATCTTTACAATTATAACATATAAATAATCTGTGTTCACCGCATATAAGTCGGTCAAAATGACCGGCTTGGTATGCGACGTTCTAAAATGGCTTGGTAAATGGCGGGTTAAATATAGAGAATTACAAATAAAATTAAAAAGTATTAAATCAGAAGATAAACTAATAATTTATAATTAGAATCAAAATTTAAAGTAGTTCGACAATTTTATAATTGATATTGTCATAAATCAAATAAAATGGTTTGAAGGGATGGATAATGTTGTGAACTATTTTGGTTTTTTACAGCCTAAAGAATTGTTAAAATTATCAACAAAAGAAATAAGTTCTAAATGTGACAAGTGATAAAAAAAATACCGAAAATTAATAACAGATATATTTGCTATGCAATTTATAAACATAACTATGTTGAATAACTTTGTTGAAAAGCGATTTATATGAATCTATGCCAAATATTATAATTGAAAATTTTAGTATTTTTTGCTTCTTATTGAATCAATAGATTATTGTAGATATGTATTGTTTTAACTTTTATTACGATTTATAGGGCGACTATCGATATGTCTAAGGGGGCCCTTGTCACAAATGCGACATAGTATATATAAGAAAAAGTTTAAGAACCTCTGACTCGGAAGATTTATGGTTTCAAACTATTGATTTATTTGTATGAAAACACGTCCATTAAGACTACAGTGTTTTTGCCAAACCGTTAGAAATAATAAACGAAAAGGAAAGATAATAAATCATTTACAAGTTTTTGATATCACAAAAGACTTAAGAGAAAACAAAAACAGTATTGTAAGTATTTAGCGATAGCATCAAGTTCTTGCTTGAATTATATCTGACACCAATTATGATCACACGATGAAACTTTCCAGCAATATTTTTTCTATCTGATAGATTGGAAATTTTGACCTATATTGTTTCTAACAAATGGCGAACAGTCTGATTCTTAAGGCAAATGTACATCCAAAAAAGATTATCAGTACTTAAAATATTATTTAGAAGATGCAATTATGATTACTGGGTTTAAAACCTGTAATTAAATGTTCTTTATAAGATACTAATAAAAAATAAGCAGACTTATGCAAACTTACGCAATAAATGACGCTAATAAAAATCAAATTACCATTGTTTAAATTTTTTATATTAAAAAGAATTTCATCTGCGTGGTTATTATATCCTAAAAATATAAATTTTAATAATTAGAAGAGTTAATGTCAAACCTTTAGAAGGTTTATCAAAAGTTTCAAAATAATTCTGAATAGATGAATAACAGTTACAATAAGAGCACGCAAAAACTTCTTTCCTTATCATATTTATTCTTTCTTCGCTATAGTTTTCTTTGTTCATTTCAAATGGTAAAATTGTCTTACCTAAAATTTTCGAAAAATCACTCTAGCTAATAATAAATTTAGGCAAAATATTATAATTAATCATAATATTATTTAAACAAGAATATTTAAATAACTAATTGTGTAATATTAAAAAATTATATTGTTTATATTGGACAAAAACCCAAGAATTTGCACATTGGTATTGTCGTCTCAGATATTAGAAATAAATCAAATTCACTTGAAAAAGGCTGTGCAGAAAATTCGTAAATATCAAAAACTTCGATATATTTAGTCTTCAAGCTTTTTAATAAATTAGAAATAAGTAAATACTTAAAAAAATTTAATCAAAATACTTTCGGGTATCTGTTAGATTTATCGTCAATTCTTCGCTAAACACCTTCATGGCTATTTATAGTGGCTGAAAATCAATGAGTACTTGAGCTACACTGCTAAAATTACTCCTCATTGCACTTTCTGGTTCATAACTGTCGATAGAATGTCTTGTTATTTTATCATTACGCATTCATTTGTTAGGTTATTGTTTATTTCTGTACATTTAATTATAGTCCTGATGTTAATTACCGTTATTTTCAAAAATTTTAGCATGGAAATATAATTATTTTTCATTTCAAAATTTTTATTCTTAGACCTTTTGTAGTGATTGTTAGTGTGTAGCTGGTGTTGTTTTCGTTGTGGGCATATTTGCGTTGGGCTAAAACTAAATTTTTGACCCAAGGTTAGGATTGTGGCGGAATGCATCGGCACTTGACACACATACCCAGCATTAAGTATACTCAAAATAAAACATAAGAAATATCAAGTAAACAAAAATAACAGAAAACACTGCACACTAAAATAAAATCACAGTAAAATACCCAAATTATAAGAAAAATTAAACACAAACAAGAAGTGCTGCACGAAACCTATTTAAACAGAACATGAATTTTCTAGGAAAGCGAAATAGGCACGATCTAATCACTAGGTAGAATTCCACATCAAACAATAGAAGAATATTCAGTATAGGTAAGACAGTCTTAATATCCGCCAGTATATAAGAGAGTCTAAGGCCTAGCCATAACTGAATTTTCGCTACGACAACTGTTTGAGATAAAACAATGATGAAATAGAGTTTTCAGTGACCATTTTTTAGGGATATCATAAGGATACAAACCACCTAAAGTGCACCAAGGAAAGTTGTTCTAAAACTTAAATCTGTTTACCCTGCTGCCATTAAATTTTAAATATTATAATAAGTCGATCAATAAATACTATCATCGTCAGAGTGAATGTCGGTGTTATTTTAAGAACCACCACATCAGTCCACGATCGCACTCAAGAGATTCTCATTACATCATGGAATCCATTTTAGGGTCCAAGCATTAGTCGCAATAGAGAAATAGAACTCATCTGACAATTCCCTGCATCTTACTATCGATAATTCTGAATTAATGAAAGTAGGATTGAAACAATGACTGTACGCCTACCAACTAGCGTAAACAAATAATCGGTTTAATTTCAGATTGACTTAGAATTACCTATAACGTTGTAATGTTACTTATCACTCAGTCGACAACTTAGGATAAACAATTTCGACAGCTAGATTTGGATTGGTATCAAATCAATTGATCTAGGTTTAATTAATAATTAACCTTAATGAATAAACTGAGTTTGACATGGGACCTGTAATGTATGGTTATATTATATTTTTATGTAGTTTACTAAAATTTAATACGGATCACAATTTCATTCGTCACGCGAATTAGTAAATCATCGCTATAGAAAATTGACAAATTAAAAAAAGAGATCAAAAAAAAAATTCAGAAAGTTGGAAATAAAATATATTACTCAAAAAAAGAAATATTTTAAACGAAACCCAGGAAGAAAAGAAAAAATAACAGAAATAAAGTCGAAGACATCAATTGACCCAGGAAAAAAATAACAGAAATAAAGCCCAGAAAATAGTAAAGGAATTTCGAAAAATAACCAAAACGAGATTAGATCGCCAAGACAATATAGCAGATACATTATCCAATAAAAATTTGAATTACGATATCGTGATCTAGAACATTTCAGGCTTGTCTTTGTCCAATAATTAAAGGTCTTTATTTTAATTATTTTATGAATAAAAGTTCAAGGTTGTATAATTGTTATTGTTAGATCATTATTTACATTGTAGCCATACTACACACATTCACCCCAGCTGTCCCAAGACAGTTTATTTACTGGTGACTCGGCTGGGTACTACAATATTCCTCTTACACATATAATCATACAATCTATAAATACATAAATATAAATACAAATATACATCCTCCAACTTCTCAACAGCACCCCTTTACTAAATATTTAGTCGTTACAGAGTAACATACAAGTTCGACAGTTATACTATAACTTGGCATTATATGCAGATCCCTGATCAAATTTTTGAAGAGCACACCGAATAGTCTCAATTATTATAGAAAATCTAGGACAACATTTATGAACTGAGAAATAAGGGCGAATCCCTGGCCAAAATTTTCAAAAGTAACATTGGATAACATCCAGTAATGAGGACCATAATTAATTGAATAAGGAAGAAGAATAATCTAAGAAAGGAATAGATAATGAACAGCGACGTAAGACCTTCCATCGTCAGTCCAGGTCCCGAAAATGAAAATGTACTGAGTAGTTTTAGTGTAGAGCTCACCTGCTCATTGATTTTCATTGACTCCATCTCGGATATTATAGTTAGCTATATGTAATGATAGAAATTAAATAAATGTTTCTTCTCAATTTTCTTTTGTGTAAATCTCCCGATTTTGAATCATTACTACCGCCAGTAATATAAGATTGTCTGTGGTACGAAATAGTAGCGAAGCATTTGAGACAAAGCCATGTCGATAAGTAAGGAGACTTAAGTTTTTTGTTGTCATCGATGCCGAGGAAAGCTTGGTAGGATAAATATATTATGGGGTTTGATTCTTCCTCTCTCCAAAGATAAAATAGACTTTAGCATAAAGTATCACTGACTCGGGTGTCGGCCAATCCATTTAGACTTAAGACCTTCCAACGGCAGTCCTGATCGTTGAGGCGTGTGTTTCGAGCTGTCGGATTAGGCCAGCTCATCTCTACCCATGCATTCTGCCACATACAGCACCAACGCGTCTCATCCATGCGGGTATGCAGATGGTTGCTTGAAATAATCTTGTTTGGCGTTTTAGGCTTTACCTCAGAAATAGCATTTCACCTCTAGCGTTAACACCATCGGAAAGCTGAACTTCTTCTGAGTCGTGTAAGGTAAAATCCCCTGGAACGCCAACAATACAAAGCGAAGATTTATTAACATATAAATTAGTACATAAAAATTACACATAAATAAAAATTAAATGAATTCAAAACAAAGGAAACTATTACCAAATTATAAACTTAATTTATAATACTACTAAATAACTTACCTTAAAATTTCATAACGGAATGTACTTTATTTAACTCTTTCAATGGCCTTCTTTGAGTTGGCATAAATTCGCGTGATAAACTGTACTACTTAATTTTTTTTCCATTTGAAGTCAATTAATTTATATTTAAAAGCTATGGATGGTAAATTAGACATCTTTGTATATACGAATAGAACACTAAATACGACCACAACTATTATTGTTATTATTAAAATAAAATGTGAAGAAATCAGTAATGAAATAATTAAATTCATCAGTAATAATTTGATAATAAACGCAATTGTATTAAAAAATTCTACATATCAGTTATTAATTGTACAATAAAATTTATTAAACGAAAAATAATTGAATTTTTATTTATTTGATGTTAATCTGAAAATGTGTTTGCAAAGCTTTGATAAAGTCAATTACAAATATATACATACTTTGACCACAAAATACCATTATGATACATATTCCAATTAATAAGAGAAATCCTATTATGATTGCTAAAAATGCTAACTTCGAACTGCATGAATTTTTTTTCGCATAGTTTCTGTTATCGCCGACTCGATTATCTGCATAACTTAAGATAGAAATCACGCATCCATAAAGTGAACAGCAAAGTGTAAGTGGGCAAAATACACATGAACATACATTACAAATAGTGGAAAATCTTTTAAAGGATTGTATTTTCCTGGAATCGTGAAATATATAATTTCCATCTCGATTTATGAATTCCTGCCTCAAAGTTGGAGTGTAATCAGTAGATCTAAATGTGCCTTTAAGAGATCCGATTGTCGAATGATTTTCTGATGAATTTTGTTGATTTGGATCCATAATAGTAAACTTGACAGAAGTTTAAAAACAAATTGAATTCTGAAATTGAATACTGAAATTGAAAACTGAAATTAAAATCAAATTGCATCAAACAATGAACAATAAAATCCATACATAAGGGAACAATTTTCAAAATTTGGAATGCTTCGTCGCAAAAATGATTGGATAAAAATAATTTTTCTTCACCTACTTGAACAAAAATTTAATGTGTAAAGTCAAGAAAAATTTTTACTCACCAATTGATTTCAGATACAAAAATTGTTACTTGTAATGATGAAGATAACATATTTGAAATAGCTGTACTTTCGTAAAAACTTTTTAATGTTATTTTCAAAAATATTTTTTTCCAATCTAAAATAATTAAAAATTTTAAAACGTACATAATTTTAATTTTATAGATTTATTTTCGAAAAACATGATCTTCAGTTATTATTTGATAATTCGTTTTTCTATATTTATCACAATTTTAGCTTTACAAATTACTTTATGATTTAAATTCTCAATTTAACTAAGCATTGGTATTCCAATTTCGGTAGGTTTTTGTTTTACAAAATACGAATTCCATCTTTAATTTGTCAATATATATGTATCATACAATTTTAATACAGTACACCAACCGGCAATTGTTAAGCTTCTAAATGACATTGATTTAGTTTCATAATATAAACTTAGCAAATATAAACTTACCTATAATAAACGTGTGTTTGTGTCACATCCAGAATTTACATTGAATTAGCTTCGTGATATTAAATAGGCTCTTCAATTCCATTCAATACATGGAC
>CAUHTR010005354.1:0-28811 GCA_959609185.1 Schmidtea polychroa | reverse complement strand
NAGAAAATTGCCATCTTTCCAAGGTATGAAACCCACTGTTATAAACGGTATGTGGATGATATATTTCTTATATTTGAAAATCAGAGGCATGTTGACCCGTTTTTGCATTATATGAATAGTCTACATAAAAACATTGTATTCACATGTGAAACGGAGAAAAAATCATCACTTGCTTTCTTGGATTTGTTAATACAACGCAAAGAGAAACACTATGAGACAGAGATTTATAGAAAACCAACTGATACTGGTCTCTATACTGCCCTCCTTATCAAATAGACCGTAACTGACAAAACTACAAAAATCGAGTTAGAGGCGTCAACTGTATGCAGTTGCAATTAACCTTCATTCTGCTTAGCGATAAGACCGTATCTAGTCCGAGGCCTTAGAAATTTGATTACTTACATCGACCGTATCTGCTCATGGCGGTGGTATGCTTAGCAATAAAACCGTACAGCAGTTACGGTTCGATTGGTTGGTATTGGAAATTGTGGCTTACGCGCATGCGCAGAATTGCATTTCCTCTTTGGTTTTGTGTATATAATAAACTTTACGAATATTCATAGGTAAACATTTTATTGTGTAATCCTCATTTTTCCCACTTGTTGGTTTGAAGTAGGCCTATATGCACTGTTGATGAACATTTCATTAGGCCTATCGATATAGTGACGTACGTTACAGAAACCGTAAAAGAAATTCGGACACGGCGTAGCCGTACCGGAACTTTGGCCTGTGCGTTATTTCCTGTCGGATTGACCTATTCTAAGATATTAATTCAGCAATATCTGGTACCAAACCTTGTACATTAATATGCTGGTCGCCTGTGTTGTAGCATGGAAGATTCGTAATTACTATAATTGTTATATTGTAGAGTGAAAATGAAGCGAGGAGCAATAATTCTTGAATTAGCCTTGAAAAAAATGAAAGAGAATGCTGGACCACAAGACACCACATCGAATGCTAAACGAAGAAAAAACACAGGAGACATCTTGGCTAACATAGAAAATGAAACTTCTACTAGCAAGGTACGCCGATGGTTGAACTTTGACTCTTGTGCAATGAGCAAAGAATCACGAAAATTTGCCATGGTTCGTAATTTGGCAGCACCGTCAACGTCACAAACTCCACTACCTGACACGGTTGACATTCCGTCTTGCGATGTGCGCTGCGATGTGCCAACATCGGTCATGGCAACCATTGAACGTCAGGAAAATCATGAAGGCGCTGAAACACCGGACGACTTCGACGTTCGTAATTTGGCAGCACCGTCAACGTCACAAACTCAACTACCTGATACAGTTGACACTCCATCTTGCGATATCCACTCAGCAGTCCACTGCGAAGTGCCGGCATCAGCAGGTATTAAATACTTCATCGTAGTGTTTTATTGCTTACAATTTACTGGTACTGTTAGATCACAGTCGATGCATAATCATCTTTAGCGCATTTTACTGCTGTGATTATAAATTAATATCCTACTTAAAGACAAACTAATTTATTTGTTGATTTTTTTGATTGATTGACAGATGACACTGCATCGTATGATTTCTACTGCGACATAGCAGTGTCAGATTTGATGAACGTTGAAACTCCCGAGGCTGGTGATGCTGCAGTTAATCCAGAATCTGCCGAAGCACCCATTTTTGACAATACTGATACTGTTACCAGAATGTCTCCAATAACCGGATCTTGTGTTCCTGGTCATGCTCAACCTCTACCAAAAACCGGACTGAGCAAGAGAAAACGTCACACGATGTCTCCGAAATCGCGCAAGAAAGCACAACATGAGAACATGGTAGAAACCCACGCCATTCGTGTGCCATGCTCTGATAATTGCAAGCGTAAATGTTGCTCGAAAATTGATGAGGCTCAGCGCATAAAGCTGAATGCAGATTTTTGGAGCTTAACCTGGTTTGAAAGACGTTTATTTATTTGTTCTGGCGTCAAGCGCCATTCTGTTGATCGCAAAACGACACCAGGTGAATCAAAACGTTCTAATACGTTTCATTACTTCATGCGTAACGATAAGGGTGAAGAGGTTTCAGTTTGCAAAACTGTTCTATCTTACCACTCTGGGTTTTGCTGGGAACAATGACTCGGTTGTGCAGAAAGCATTGCATTCACTCAGTCCAGGCTCTGCTGTCCCGAAGCGAGATGGCCGAGGTTCTGGCCTTCATAAGAAATTTGACCGCATTGCAATACGTGCCCATGTTGAATCCTTTGGTCCATGTGTTTCACATTATCGTCGTGAGCATGCACCTAACAAACGATACTTGCCCTCTGACATAACTGTTGGTTGTATGCACCGGGATTTCCTGCAGAAAAATCCTGGCATACATTGTTCATACGAGGTTTATCGCAGTGAAGTTAAAGTATGGATATTTCGTTTGCCAAATTAGGCCATGAAGAGTGTGAAGTTTGTGAAAGTTTCAACATTCATTCTAATAACCACACCAAAGATAATTTGGATTTAAGTTGTGAAATGTGTACAAAGTGTAAAACTCACATCAAGAGGGCTGATGACAGTAGGCAGGCATATAGAGCTGACCGTACTACACCAACGACTGATGACTCAAAACATGTATTTTTTTCGGCTGACTTACAAAAGGTCATTATGCTGCCACGCATGGAATCATTTAAAACTGTACTTTTCACTCGGCGTATAATTGCGTTCAATGAAAGTTTTGTTCCACTCGGTGACAAACCAGTTGCTAAGTCAGTTGCTGTGTTGTGGCACGAGGCTGTCGCAGGCCGTAAAAAGGAAGATCTAGTAAGTGCGTTTCATGCATTCTTTTTGACGCAGCGAGATGCTGAAGAAATTACATTGTGGTTGGACAACTGTGCCAGCCAGAACAAAAACTGGATTTTATTCTCTTACCTTGTCTATCTTGTTAACAGTGCGGAAATTTCTGCTCACAGAATTGAGCTAAAATTTTTTGAACCAGGCCACACGTTTATGAGCGCCGATAACTTTCATCACCAGGTTGAGCAGAGCATGAAAAAGGCTGGAAAAGTGTATGATTTTAACGACTTTGTCTGTTGCGTTCAGGACGCAAATAGTAAAACTTCTGTGAAGGAAATGCAAATTTCTAATTTCTTTGACTGGCCAGATGCATCATCTACTTATAAAATTAACCGTACCACTCCGAGACCTTACCTGAGTGATATGGTAATGGTGACTGCAACTCGCGGCAGCAGGAGTCTTGCCTATAAAACGGCATTTAATGATGAGGATAAACAGCTGAATTTTTTGACAGCTGCATGCTTAAAAGGTGGTGTTACCAAGCCTCCATGTAGATCGCAAGCCAGGGGTGTCCCTCAGGCTAAAAAGGATGACATACTCAACAAACTTGGTGGTTTGATGATCAACACTCGACTGAAGTTTTGGCAGGATTTACCTGTCGCAAATGTTCCCGACTTGGTAGTTGCTGAATGACATTGTTTCCTGCATGCATTTTTCTGTGTTATATTATTATAGTTTGCTTTTGTCAGTGGATTTCATTTTTGTGGTAACTGCATGCAGTTCTGTTATTGTTTATTGTCAGCTGGTTTATTTTACCCTTGTCGTTAGCTATAAATCACTTTTAGCATTTCAACATTGTCAGTTGACGCTGTTTATTGTCAACTATTCTATTTGGGTGTTGATGCCAGTTATCGCCTTTTTAATACTTGAACGTTGTCTGTTATCGCTAGGCAAGAATGCTGTGCAGACTGTGAACCACGTTTTTCGTTTTGTTTTGTGCTGTACATTGTTGCATTTTAACTTCATGTAATATTTTATGAGAACGGTAAGTCAGTATTGTACTTTAGGCAAAGTTATGTAGCAATCGTCAGGACTCTTGATTTGAAGTCAGTCATTCTTGGGTAATAATACTTGGGTATTTTTTCGTTAACAGTATTATTCCGTGCAATCATTACTTAGTTATAAATAGTCATCAGCGCCAATTATTGCAGACCTTGCAGGAACTTTCTTACCTGTTTCTTAAGCTTTTATGCTTTTGTTTGATAATGTTTTGAAACTATACAAGCAGTATTTCTGTGTATTCTGTATTTCTGTTTTGTTATTAAATGAGTTTTAGTGTAAATGTGTGATTCATTGTCAGTTACTGCTTTATTGCTAAGTATATCCATAGCCAGTATGCTATACCATTATTAGCTAATAGACCGTATCTGCAATATTAACCAATTAAGCCAATTAAGTCAGAATTTGCTAACTGCATTTTAAACTGCATCACTAGGCCTAGATGCAAACAAATATAAATGGATGATTGGTTTAGGTTAACTGGTTGGCAGAATTGAAAACACGTTTTGTTATTTATCTCCTAAGTGTATTTTTGCAGTTACGGTCTATTTGATAAGGAGGGCAGTATACTTCTTCCGAAAGTTTTTGTGAATTCAAGTATAAAAGAAATATGGTGAAGGGGTTGATTTGTCGTGCATGGTCTTTGTCTTCTACTTTTAAAAATTCAGTAAAGAGTGTTGACGTGTTGGTTGAACTGTTGATGAAGAATGGTTATTCAAAATCCTTTTTAGTAATTATGGTGAAAGAGACTGTTGACAAATTTATTAAAAATCCTAAGGATCCATGTTTGAGAAAATTTGGGTGTGATCTTGTTGAGATGTGTGAGTCTGATGAGTTAAAATCTGTGTGTGACTTTGTTGAGGTGTGTGAGTCTGATGAGTTAAATAAATTAAATAGTGTGAGCAAGGATGATGAGCCTAAATTTGTGTTAGTATTGCCGTACTCAGAAGGTTTTAAGGATTATAAATTGAAGATAAGAAAGCAGTTAGGGAATTTAAACTATAGGATAGTGTCAACTTCATGGAAAGTACGCAATATGTTTATTAATAAGTCAAAGACTCCGGTTGAATTGTGTTCCGATCTCGTTTATCAGTTTACATGTAATGGGTGTAATGCCACATACATTGGAGAGACTTCCCGTCATCTCTGTATTCGAGCTCGAGAACATTGTAGACCGAAGTCTTTGACCCATATTGGTGAGCACAATAAGGGCTGTAAGATTAAAATAGGTATGTCTGATTTTAAAATTTTATTAAAAAACTTCGATAATTATTGGGAACGTGTGATTTGTAAGGCGTTGTTGATAAAATCATTGAATCCGAAAATTAATGTACAGAATGCTGTAAATACTTGTGTGTTGAGTGTTTTTAAATAAGCTTTTGTGTATTGTATGTATTGATTGTTGTGTTAAATTAAATAATTAATAAAATATTTTTTAAATTTTTAAATTATTAAATTAAATTTTAAATGCTAAAGTTTTAAAAAATAATATTTTTTATAAAATAAAAAATTTTTTTATATATAATGAAATTTGTTTAAAATCCTTTATTTAATGAGTATTATATCCCACCTGATGATGACAGGAAAACTGTCGAAATTAATCGTGAAAAAAATGTTTGATTGGTGTTATCTTATAATTGTTATGATTATTAAGATTTGTATATTCGCTCCACAGATCATAATTCTTGACATTGATATTATTAATATTACAGACATCTGAATAAACAACACTGCCATCATAATAAATATAACATCCTGAAAAAGTTAATTATCAGACTATTGGATGATGAGAGTAGACCCATCGATACTTTTGTCCTATCTAAATATTATAGGGCAGGGTCAAATAAATACCGAGTTAATATATATTATGAATAACCATCAGAGTGCATATCATCACAGCCCCAAAAATCTCAATAAATCATATCCTTCGCAAATCTAATCCAAACCCATACAAATTATAAACATTAATTAACAAATTAATTAATTAATTTATCATCATGACAGTGTTTGACAATATTATCATTTTGAAATTGATTTAATTATGTAAATATTTAATTATCTGTAATATTTATTTGAATTTGGTGTAAATATTTTTATTCTATTTTATGGTGGTTATTTATTTTATTGTAATAAATGGTTAAATTTTATATTCAATAAAAGAGCAATTTTAGACATAATCTAGAAATATCAGCAAATTTACAAATAGACATTATAATTGATTCAAAGGGAAATTTTTCAAACACTATAAAAAAATCGTCAACGATCTCAATTGCAAGTGATCTTCACAAAACATATGTCGATATGTACAATGATCTAATGAAAATTTATTTGATTTTTAGTATAATCGAAGAGCTGACATTTTAGTATAAAGGCTGAAACAAAATTAGGAAATTGCCACAAAATATTTTAAACCTTATCGTTAAAAAATATAGATTGATTCAAGGTTATCTTGTTCAGACTCTAAAACCAAAATCAGAAACACAAATATTTACAAAAATCAATTGCATTAAGAACACAATAAGGTATACAAACACACACACACACACACACATATATATATATATATATATATATATATATATATATATATATATATATATATATATATATATATATATATATATATATATATATATATATATATATATATGTCTGTTTATAGAAATGTATTTTCGGTAAGAAGATTGCTAAATTCCAATAGATTGACAAGGACTATCTTATAGTCGAAAATTATTTCATTAAATACATTATTCGCAGCAAAAATGTTAAATTATCACTTTATTGTTTTATTACTAACATATTTAGCAAAAACTGCTAAGTCTAACTGTAGTATCTAAAATGGACGATCAATGCTTTTTCAAGCATATATTGTGCGATTAGATTAACCAACTAATATTTTAAGAGATAAATATTAATCCTTTAGTGCCGAACGGTACTTAAAAGTCTTGCCGTTATTTTCTTTCATAATTTAGTAATTTGAGCGTAATTCGACCACTCCTATCTGTCGGCACTTGCAGGAACACATGTCGTTGGGACTAGTGTTTAGAGGTGAGCTGATATACACATCTGTCGTGGGTATTGGTTCAGTAGTTTTGGTGTTTTGATTGTAGCACGTGTGAAATTTTATGTGAAATAGGGCACTAGAGGGTTAAATTTTTTATTTATATGAAAATTGATGGATTATATTTTAAGAAAAAATTTGTCTTGACTGATCATATAGACTGGCGGAACTGGTGAGACATTATTACAGCATCATTAAAAATTAAGTATAATGAAAGAAATTTAATAGAGTCCTTGTCACAGATTGAGTCGAGTATTATTGCAACTCAACATAGCTGTACGGAATTTTTCACCAAATGGAAAATTAATATTCATTCAAAATTCAATTTTCAAGAAAAATATTTGATATGATTATTAGATAAGTAAATTTAAAGAAAATTTCGAAAAGGAAAGAACAAAAGAATTTCAGTATAGAACTAGAAAAGACAGAAAATGAAGGACAATTAGCTTCATTTCACTAGAAATTGATAAGCTTAAATGTGCTTGTGAGGCGTTTTGTAATTTGTATTTAAATAATGGTATGATGTTGTGCATGTTTGATTGTATGCTGAAATCCTTACTTATACATTAATTATTATTTTTTAGAAACTCCTCAAACAAATTAACGTTATAATTTGTTTTAATAATATTTGTGTTTTTATAATAAACGTGTTTTAGTTATGGATTCTATTAATACCCGTAGCTCTGTGGCTAATCCCAGTATGAAATATCATTCGCGGAATGAAACATAGGAAACCCTGTTTGTTAAATAACCGCTGATTTATCTTTATATTACTCAAATGAATATAATATCTCAGTTTCAGAAAAAAATTCAAACTTTTTGNTGAAATCCTTACTTATACATTAATTATTATTTTTTAGAAACTCCTCAAACAAATTAACGTTATAATTTGTTTTAATAATATTTGTGTTTTTATAATAAACGTGTTTTAGTTATGGATTCTATTAATACCCGTAGCTCTGTGGCTAATATGGCGACCACGATTGCAAATTTTATCAAGCCACCAGAAACATATGACATGGATTCAGACGTGGAAGATTTTATCTTAGAAACGGAACGATTCTTCGAGATGACAAATATTGATGAATACAGAAGCAAATTCGTCAAAGCTTTTCTATCAATCAATTCAACGAAGAAATATGAGTTGACTAATGAAACTCTGCATTATACATAAAGATTAAGAAACGCTTTTGCTAAGAACAGAAGTCTTATCGATGATCTCAACGAAGCGCTAAATTATCGTCAAGGAAATGAGGCTGCCGAAGAATTCTGCTCAAAAATTGAGAAACTTGCAAAAAATATTTTGAAGCATAAACTTGATGAAGAAGAACTAAAGAAATTTTTGCTATTCAATTCGCTTGAAGATAAAGAAGTTAAAAAAGATCTCAAAATGCAAGATTTAAAATCATTTGATGAAATGAAAGAAAGATTAAAGAGACACGATCAAGTTTCAAAAAGAAATTAATGTATTTCATGCTGATGTAGCTTCAATGAATAAAACACAACGCTATGCTGATGCTGTTAAGAAGAGCTTACCAAGATATAGTTATGATAACAAAGCAATTCGAGAACGAGAAGCTAATCCCAGATTCAAAGATGAATATACAAGAGAACCTCAACATAATCCAAGATTCAAAGGCGATCTTACCAGAGAACTTCGATATGCTATTTCAAATGGATGGAAACCTATGAATAGAAGTAAGCCTTATAATACCAGGGAATTTCATTCGCTAGATCATGTCCGAACAAATCAAATTTTGCGATGTTGGGCGTGCCACGAAGAAGGTCATAGAAGATCTGAATGCCCCAATATTCAATGTGCCCATTGTAAAAGATCTGGACATTTCAAACATCAGTGCCATGAGTTATCTCCAGGCAGATGTCGAAAATTCCATAAATCAGTGGCTGCATTCGGTGACGAGGATCCAGAGGCTGATTTTGAGTACCCAAATGGGAATGCTCCACCACACGAGGTGGTGATCGGAGCAATAAATTAAAGGTAATTAATGATATGAGTAAGGGTTGTATGATTTTGAATGATTGTGATAGTTTGAATGATTGTGATAGTTTGAATGATTACTGTTGTGATGGTGTTTTTGATTATAGAAATTATATTAATATATACATTAATAAATTTTGCATGGATGAAGTTTTTAAAGATCCACCCCTAACTTCTAATGAAATAAATGTTCTTAATCGTGATAAACGGAATGATATAATAGTATACGATAAAATGCAGGGAAGGCCCAGTGTTACCGTGATGATTAATAATGTAAAATTAGTATGCCTATTAGATACTGGAGCTAAAATAAGTGTGATTGATTACAATATTTTTAAAAAACTTGGAAATTTGAATATGACTACAAGTAATTTAAAATTAAGATGTGCGAATGATAGCCCGATTGAAATTTGCGATAAAACTTTATTAAATGTAAAAGTTGATAAAATTTCTGATATTAAAAAAGTAGAATTCGTTGTAGCCAAAGATATAAACCCAAAGTTAATAGGAGGTATAGATTTTCTCGAAAGATTTGGAATGCAATTGCAAATAGAAAACCGTACAGACGAAATAAATACAATTATGGAAAATTCATTTAATAACCACATAAGTGAAGATAAGATTATAAATAATTTAATTTCCACGTTTGACGGTATTTTTATGAAACATAAATGGGATGTTGGAAAAACCGTACTATTAAAGCATGAAATACTTACTAAAGGTAGTCCGATTGTAATAAACCCAAGACGACAACCTATACATTTAATAGAAAAAATTGAAGAAAATATTCAAGAAATGTTGAAATATGGCATTATATCAGAATGTACATCTCCTTGGAATTCTCCATTAGTATGTGTTAAAAAGAAAAACAGTAGTGATATAAGAATATGCTTGGACTACCGTGCTTTAAATAATATAACCGAAAGACCGATTTTTCCCATTCCAAATACTGATGAATTATTAGATATTCTTGACGGAGCAAAGTTTTTCTCGACAATTGATTTAGGCAATGCTTATTATCAAGTAGAACTCGATGATGCATCAAAATTTAAAACAGCATTTTCGACAAAAAGCAAGCAATATTACTTTAACAGAATGCCATTTGGAATAGCAGCCGCACCAGCAACATTTCAAAGACTTATGAATTTGGTTCTTGGAGAATTAAATTGGAATGGAACAATTGTATATCTGGATGATATCCTTATATTTTCAAAGACATTGAATGAACATTATAGTACCATTGAAAAGGTTTTTCAAAAGATTAAATTAGCAAATCTTAAAATAAGTCCAGCAAAATGTCAATTCAAAAGGAAAGAAGTAAAATTTTTGGGTCATATCATTGGTGAAGATGGAATACGTACGGATGAAAGCAAGATTGAAACTATTAAAAATTTTGAAAGACCTAAATGCGTAAAAAGTTTGAGAGGATTTTTAGGCTTGGCAAATTACTATCGCAGATTTATAGAAAATTACACCAAAGATTCCAAAGTATTAGAAGCGTTATGTGGAAGTAAACAAAAGAAGCTTATGTGGACTGATGAGTGTGAAACTTCATTTCAAAATTTAAAACTGAAATTGACGTCTACACCTGTATTGAAGTTCCCAGATTTTTCTAAGCCATTCATTTTGGATACAGATGCAAGTTTTGACCGCATTGGTGCTGTTCTATCTCAAAAAGATGGAAGTAAAGAAAGAGTAATCGCATATGGATCCCGAGCTATGAATAAACACGAGTTGGGTTATTGTATAACAAGAAAGGAATTACTATCTATATTTTATTTTACTGGTCATTTTAAGCATTATCTATATGGTAAAAAGTTTATTTTGAGGACGGATCACAAAGCAATTACATTTATGATGAAGACAAAGAAAGCTATTACCCCACAATTTTAAACTTGGATTAACTATCTTAGTGGTCTGGACATGGAGATTCAATACAGAAAAGGTGATAACCACAATAATGCCGATGCTTTATCTAGAAAAGAATGTGAAACATGTGTTCAATGTCAAATGATTCATGGAAATCCTAAAATGGGTAAATTAAAAACAAGATTGTTGACACTGATGACTGATAATATTGAAAATATATGGCAAAAGAACTCGAAAGAAATTGAAAATATAAAAGAAAATATTAGTTTGATGCCAGATAAAACATTTTTTAAATATGTCAACGGAGTGATTATGACAAATAATAATAAAATTTGGATTCCAGAAGAAAACAAGTCTGAATTCATCATAGAATATCATAAAAAGCTCTGTCACGCGGGTGCTAATAAAGTAAAAATGTATGTATCAAACAATTTTGATATGAAAGATTTGGAGCAATCTATTCGTAATGTTGTACAATCCTGTGAAAACTGTCAGAAAAGAAAGGTTGATACAACTAAAACAAAAGAAGAAATAATTTGCAAAAGTGATTCGAAATTATTTGAAACAATCTATGTAGATTTTTGTGGTCCATTACAACTTGCAATGAAAGGAGAAAGATATATTCTTGGGATTATAGATCATCATAGTAAGTTTATTTCTTTACATGCAGTGAAATCGCAAGATGAAAAAACAGTGGTAAGATTACTGAAAGAAGAGTGGATAATGAAGTTTGGAGCACCAAGGATAATAAACTGTGACAGAGGTAAATCATTTGAATCAAAGCTAATGAAAGATTTTGCAGAATTCCACAATATTGAAATTAATTATTCAAGTCCATATCATCACTCAGCAAATGGACAGATTGATAGACAATTCCGTACAATTAGAGATGCAATGCAGATAACACTCAAAGATAAAAGACATAAATCATGGGTAGATATTCTTCCCGAAGTTCAGTTTATGTTGAATTCAACTTTTCAAAAAACTATTAGGAAGACTCCAGCTGAAATGGTGTTTGGGAAAAAGATTTATAGTGAATGGTTCTCAGAGATTGTGGAAGAAGAAAAAATCAATCAGACGACAAATCGCGAATTTCAAATTGGAGATTGCGTATTGATCAAAGTAAATGTTCGAAATAAAGGTGATAACAGATACATGGGTCCAGGTGTGATTACTAAAAAGATTCATGATCGAAGTTATGAAATAAAATTGGAAAATGGAAGTTCCGTCACGAGAAATATTGAGTGGTTAAAGGTTTTCAAAAAGGGGGGGGGATGTGAGGCGTTTTGTAATTTGTATTTAAATAATGGTATGATGTTGTGCATGTTTGATTGTATGCTGAAATCTTTACTTATACATTAATTATTATTTTTTAGAAACTCCTCAAACAAATTAACGTTATAATTTGTTTTAATAATATTTGTGTTTTTATAATAAACGTGTTTTAGTTATGGATTCTATTAATACCCGTAGCTCTGTGGCTAATCCCAGTATGAAATATCATTCGCGGAATGAAACATAGGAAACCCTGTTTGTTAAATAACCGCTGATTTATCTTTATATTACTCAAATGAATATAATATCTCAGTTTCAGAAAAAAATTCAAACTTTTTGTATTACGAGCATTCATGGGTTAAAAGAAATAAATATTGTTATTTGTCAGGTTCGAAATATTTGATAATGAGCGCTCGGAGTTAGCATAAATCTTGAATGTAAACTCCATTGTAGTACCTTAACTGGTAGCAGTGAATGACTCCAAAGTGAGGTTCAAATCTGCAAGTGAAAATTAGAATTTTGACTGATAACTGAAAGGATAGTAATCATATTGAATAAATGTTCCGATAAGTAAGCAACTAAATAATTTCCATAAAAGCTGGAGGAACACAGCACAAAAATCTGAAAATTAGTCTAAGAATAAGTTGTAAACATGAAATAAGTGTAGATCCATAATCTAGTTGTTGAAAGAAAAATATTCGCAACATCGACTGAAGAGGATCAAATAAACAAGGATCACAAAGAACTAATAATCCCAGAAATGAATATAGAATGATAAAGCGACTTATTAGCTCTGTGGCTAATAAGAGGTAAGTTGAATATTGTAATGATTTGGAACGGGAGGAAGATAAAGTAGTAAATGAAGATAAAATTCGAGTGTTTTTGTAGAATATTGAACGATAATTAATTGTTAATGATGCTTTAAGTTTACGCATTATTGATTCTTTAGACGTCCTTAAAACATATTTTGAAAGAAAATATTTCAATTCAAAGTCAGTCCAGAAAAGAATAACGGATTATCTTAAATAAAATTACATGGTTAATAATATTGTTTTTATAGACCTAGTAAATGTCTGCTTAACGATTACTATTATGTAATATTGAATTTAATTTTTTATACTGATATTGTAATACAAAATATAAAATTGTGTTGTTATTTCATATTTATGTTAGATCGGTTATAATAAATAATTTCTTGGTCCCTTGAAATTTCACTTTAGCCGGATTTTACTGTATTTACTTAAAGAATATTATAAGCATACTAATCAACTGTTATACTAAAATTAAATATTAAATATTAATATTCAGCGTTGATTTTATTTTGGCATGTGCTAATATAATGCAACATTTAAAATGCAAATATATTTTCACTAGTTTCACTTTCAAAAAAACATTACAATTTTAAAAGACTTACATTTATCTCTTGATTTCGTTAATTTGTGATTTACTCGAATCAGTTCCGATTAACAAATTGGCGTAAGGCATCCGACATCAACTATGTCAAGTTTCTTTCTATAACCAAAATAGTATTTAATAACTTTTCCAAATTTGATTTATACTTTAGCCAGAATTGAATTATTTCTTCAACAATTTCAGTATTATATTCTACTCTATCTTTATACAATCTAGATTGTTTAATATCATTAAATAATTGAGAAAGTTTCTCCACGTTCATAAAATGACATTTTTAATTTAAAATAAAATGTATTGTAAATCATAAGCAAAGATATAGGTAAAACATATAGATCATTTAATTATCAAGGATGTCTTTTTATACAATTATATTTACTATATTATTAGTTTTATTAATAATTGTTTAGAATTGTACATTTAATTTTAAATAAATAATGTCAAAAGTTTTTAACATAAAATCAAGAATATTATGTGAGCATCTACATTAAATATATAGTTTATTAGCTTTCTTTGTCTATTATACTTACAGTGACCATTTTTGGGAAGAAATAAAGGACATTGAAGAAGAATAAAAGAACACCTTATAAAAGTCATAGGTTTATAACATTTATTATGAAAATAGCAGTGAAATAAAAGACTGCCCACTTAAATGAAGGACGCATGGTCACCGTAATTGTACTACATATTTTTATTTCATATAATGTTGACATGGGCACCTATAGAAATTTTTCTAGGGTATGGAATCTTGCAAATTGGTGTGACGTGGAAATAAATGGTGTCGAAATGAACCGATCATTTCAATTCGTTTCTCGTTCCTTCGGCACTAACCCGTATGGATAATTGGGTGCGGATTTCTCTCTCTCTCTATCTATGAGAATTCGGAAAAGAAAACAGAAGTTAAAAGAAATGAGAAAGAAGAATGAAACAAAAAAAATCAGACAAGAGAAAAAAAACAAAGGTCAGTACTAAGTAATTAGTACAAAAGGAAAACTTAGGAAATTATAGTGGAGAAAAATGGAAAATTAAAGATAATGTGAAGTGCCACAAAGTTACCAGGTATAAAAGGAGAAAGCATAGCAGAAGCAGACAGAACAATTACGAGTAGATCAGTTAAGAGAAAAACAGTTGATTAAGAATATTTACGACAGCACAGTTAAAGGGCAATATTTGCAAGGAAATATTTACGTCTGAATATTGTCGAATATTGTGGAACAGAGTTGCGACAGAAGATTTGAGATATAATATGGTGACAAAGGTCAGAATAATTCAAATAATACGACTACATTTTATTAAGAGAATTTGAAGAGAATTGAAGCAGAGAAAGTTAGAGGAAAGCATAAATAAAGAGATAAGCAGCAGGAGCTTATTCAGTTAATAACAGAGTAAAGTTTGGAGAGTAAATCCAAGTGAAACTATAAAATAACCATTTAAAAAACCAATTGTAATACTCCTCAGTATTGAGAGATTTGTCAAATCGAGGTTATACGCGTGTGCTATTTTTCACCATAGTGTTGTAAGAATCACAGTATAATCGGTAGTTATCTTATTGATTCAATTGTATCATTGTGAAAATATTTTTGATATTCAATAAAGTTTCCAGTGTTAATTGTTATTTTTGGGTCAACGAAAGGTACGCTTGGAAACAGAGTAAGAATTTTAATTTTACAGATATTATCACCAACCTAATAACCCAACACATAAATATATAAAATTTGATTTACTACAAAGACCTTTAAATCAAAAAAAGACAAATTAATAAATTATCTCAAGCAAGAAATCAGTCAATCTAACCGTCCTCAGAAATTAAAAAAAGGCGAATTATACATCCTAATTGATCTACAATATCGCTCAAAATTTGAAGGGAAAAAAGATGATGGATTCGCGAAGTTTAATGCAATCGATTGTCACACAGAGAAATTGGTAACAACGTTGACCTTAATTACCACCTTCTGTTATTTATTCAAAACGGACAATGCATCTTCCATAGAAAACTGATGTCAAATTAATTCTTCAAGTCTTGCTGAAAACTGTTACAATTGAAAGATTTTACTTACTATCTGATTAACAATTTCTGTTTAAGCATCATGACTTTTATTATTGATAAATTAAAGAAATTTTTGAAATACTAATTTTTAGTAACAGCATTTTTTAGTCTATTGTTGAAATTGACTATTTAAAACAAAGGTGATTTTGATTAAATTTATTGTGGTATTTTCATATAAAATACCTTAATTTTCCATTAATTATTTTATATCAATTATTTTATATTTAGCAAGGTAGATTTAATTTGAGCTCTTTCATATGCTATTTCAAGCCAAATTAATTCTTTTTAGTATTAATACAACCATAATTGTTTGCTCATTTTGTCTTCATTTTATCAAGATGGGATACTTCAGTAAATTGCGAAGTTTTTATTAATCATGTTTATTTTATGTAAATGTTCACAACTTCTTGCGTTCTTCATTTTATTTAAATGTGTTTTATTATTTTACTTTGTTTTAATTAACATTTTCTTTTGAATTAAAATCAATTGTTGGTGTTCTGAGAAAGATAAGATGAAATCAAATGCACAAGGTCAACTGTCTACATGGGGAAACATCCCTACTAACGCTTTCATGACTATTTCATGACCTACCTATGAACCCATGACAATAACCATGTTGATAATGTACATAATAGTCGAAAACCAATGAGCAAGTGAGCTTTATCATTGTGGTTTCTACACGGGTTCTGGACTGTCGATAGAAGGGCTTACGTCAAAGAGAAAAAGGTTGAATGGTGATCATACGATAACAATCAGAGTTTCGATAATTTTGAAAAAAAATTATATCAATTTGAATAATTAAAACCATATTTAGCCGCTATGAAAACCGCACGTAAAAAAACTACCAGATGAGATAAGAAGCAAGATTAATGCAAGACATGAAGCCGGAAAATCACTTATGTAAATAAGTACCGATTTAGATATCAAATATGAAGCAGTAATCAGTGTAATTAACATTTTTAAAAACAGGAAGAATACATAATAAGAAGTTTAGAGTTCCAAGAACAAAGAAAATACAGGGTTTTTCTCTTAAAAAGAATATAAGCATGTCAGAGGCCACAGTTCTAATACCAGAAGTACGGAATTCTGCGAAAGTTTCGAACGAGATTTAATTATTATTTAATTAATTATTATTATTTAATTATTATTTAATTAATTTATTATTATTATTTAATTATTTTTTATTAATTATTATTATTTGATTAATATTTAATTTTCTATTGAATGAAGATGAGGTTATGTTTCTCGATGAATTTGGAGTTAGTTGCTTAACCAGATGCAATTATGGGAGAATCGAGTGTGGTTCACCATCACGAAAAGTGTTAGACCTATAAGAATAAAAACCTTTTCATTTCAGTAGCGATTACTAAGACTGGAGCTATATATCATGAAACATTGCCTTCTGCTTACTCATATGCTTTGTTCCTGAGACAGTTGATTGACAAAATGTAAATAAAGGAAAAAGGGATATCTTGACAGCTTGTCAAAGATATCGGAATTGCCGAGAGAATTCGGCCTAACAAAAAAGGCAAAGGAAAACATATCTTGGTATCTGTCAGAAATAAAATGGGAACAGTCGAGAAATGCGTGAGAAAGAAAAGTAGAAAACATTTGATTATCTCTAGTGACACAAATAAAACAAGCTATATAAAGTGTCATTAGATGGCAAGGTATAAAAATTTAAATTTACGAGATTTTAAATAAATTGTTGAGGATCAGGGAAAAAAGTTCGAAGAGAGACGAGAAGAAAACTTGGGTATTGAATCAATAAATCAGAAGTAGTTGAAAAACCCAATCAAGTTCAAGTCAATCAGGTAAATTTTGCGAATCGCCCGTTACCGGCAGTGGTCAAGTAGTTGTGTTCTCAGAGTATTCTCATTGTTGTGATATTCCTCCAAAAGAGTTGTAAATATGCATTTGAAACATTTGAGGTGTGTTGAAAAGTGGTATCGTTGAATTCATTGTAATCAATTGTGATAATTAATAAAGATTTACGTCGTTGGGATTTGTCATTGTCTTTATTAAATAGAACTCTTGGAGTCAGGCCAGTAATTGGTAGTTTACTAATCACCGACTAACTACAATATACCCAACAATGTTAAGAGTTGGTTAAAAAGTGGTGTGAAAATTGATAGACAAATAATTTTTTTAAATAATAAGTGGTTTGTTAAATTCTAAAGAGGTGGTGAATATTTTTTGAGACATCGCTTTATACAGTATTTTGTCAACTGATTCAATTAATCAGAAATGATTATACTTATTTTTTGTTTTAATTCTTTGTTTTTATTTTCATTTTTCTTATTTTATTGATAGGTTGAATGATCAACTTTTTATATCACTATTCCCTTGGATAAGATGATAATTTTTGCACATTTGTGTTTCTCTTCGGTAATTTATTTTGTGTTTTGTGCGTTGAAATATGTTACCGGCGTAACTGCTTGCGGTTATTATTTTATTACTTTTGTTTTATTTGGTGTTATTCTTTATTTTAAATGACTACCCATGACTGCCCATTTCTTCGCAAATTTTTTGAAATAAACGTGATTTTAATGAAATTTACAATTTTTGTGACATTGGTAAAAAATGTTATGTTTGGTATATTTTTAAATTCTGACGCAATGGTATTTTTGAAGAAAACGTGTTACAGCAGCACCTACCATATTTCAACATGTTTTTCAATATTATATAAGCGTCAAAAGTTTCGAAAGGGTTTTTATCAGTTTCTTGAATAACCGGTTTACAAAATAACATATATTCAAGAAACACGTTACTCCTTATAATTCGAAATAAAACTATTTATGGGGACAAACGTTTATCTATTTATTCATCCAGCTGTAAATCGAAAATTCCATCTAACATTATTTTTTGGGTAATGTAATTTCTGCCCATTTGGATATTTTATCGAAAGAGAAAAATTTGAAAGAGAAATCGGCTCAAACTCTTTAAGTCTCTATTATTTATCAGACTCAATTCAATTGAAGTATCAACATTGTTGCAGGGAACACAGATTTAGTGTAATTATAATAAAACTGTATGTTGGTTAAATCAATTTCACAATTGGAATTTATAATGTATCCAAATTAATAGTAAAATGATTTAATTCCTTGTGGTATATGCTAGCGGGCTTTGAATACGGTCTTTTGAATATCACATGTACTAAATAATTGTCACAATAAATTTACCGTTTATTATGCGCAATTTATTATGCGTCAATTCCTTAGGTCTAAAATTTCCAAGTTTTTTTAAATTTACTTTAATGTTTCATTAATTTAATAATCAATTTAACAATTTAATAATCAATTTAACAATTTAATAATCAATTTAACAATTTAATAATCAATTTAACAATTAATCAATTTAACGATTAATTTTTGTCAAAAATTTAAAATAAGTAATATTGGTATTTTCGCTAAATAAAAATAAAAATTAGATCGATATTTTTTAAATAAAATAAAACTGAAATAAAAATCATAAAAATTTATTTTGTAAAAAAGACTAGCGGAAATTCAAATCAAAAATTAAAAAAGATTGTAAAATCTAAATCACTTCATGCTTTCATAATGTGACATAAGAGCATCTCTGCGTTCTTTCAAGTAAGCGATAATCATAATAACCGGTGCCGTTAGTAGGATAATACCGATAATGATGGGAACGGTATAATTAATGGACGATGTGGGTTTCTCACAGGAAAATTCTAAACGACAGATAACAGATAATCGGTTCAATTTTAACAAACTTACTGCTGCCGACAAAAGATTTTGAAGTGCTGTTACGAAAAGCTTCAAAATAAATACTATGAATAGTAAGGACTGAAGAAGAATTAAAGAAAGTGAAATTTTGAGATTTAGAACACGAATAAAACTGATTAGAATCCACAGTCAAATTGAGAACGGTGGATAGTTGTAACATTGAATCATTGATATGATTCGACAACCACTCATTTGTTAGTTGTGACAACGAATAAGATTTTCCGAATTTTTTGAATTGAAATATTAGTTGCCATTTCGTGTGATTGGTTGCATGTGATAGAATTAATATTTGTTCTGATGATTGGTCGCATGTTCCATTAATGGTTAAATTACTGGTTCTATCATTGATGACGATCTGAACATGTATATGATATTCAATCAGCATCCCCTTGTATGATCAATTACTACAAATGTCAGGAGTAAGATGAGAAATTACAGGATGTTAGTATTAGCAAGAGATTTGAATATGAAATCTAGGATTGTATGCAATATTAGTGTAGAAATAGTTTTCGATTTGTTTCATAAATAAAGTTCAAATATTATTGTGTCCCAATTAAAAATCTAAATTTTGGAAATTCGATCATGAGAGCCCTTCAATAAATTCTTAAATTAATTTAATTGATAAGGTTTCCGAACAATCATTGTACAACGAAGAAATAATTAACAATTATATTTTAAATTACATTGCATCAGAATCTATGTTAAATTACGGGATGATGGAAAGAATATGTTTACGCATCTGCAATGTCAATTATATTGAAAATTTTGTTGATCCAGAAAACCAGGAGATAGAAATACAATCCAAAGAACGTAGAGAACACTAAAAAGAAAAATCTCCGCTGGTTTAATTTTAAATATTTAAATGAAGTACAGTAACTACTACCAAATAGGTTTGATTTCATTAAAAAAATATTATTTTTTAAGTGAAACCGCGTAATTCGAGGGATTGGTGTAATTAAACTTTAATTGAAATTTCTTTCACTTCTTTTAGAACGCTTCAACTCTTGTTCAATATTTTGCTCACTCTTTACCTTCAACCATTAGAGTGATTTAACTAAGTTTTTTCCTTCCAAATCTAATTATTTTGATTTTAAATTTTATGTAAACATGTCGAGAAATTAATTTGAATTATATTACAATAATAATAATAATAATAATAATATTAATAATAATAATAATAATAATAATAATAATAATAATAATAATAATAATAATAATAATATTAATAATAATAATAATATTAATAATAATAATAATAATAATAATAATAATAATAATAATAATAATAATAATAATAATTAGGATTCTCATCCGTGAGAACATTAATATCCGTTTTCAAATAACTAAATAATTCCATAAATTTTATTTAAATAATTATATACTCAAAAACTTGTCTCTTCTTATTTTTGTTATTTAAACAAATTTCAGTTTATCTATAAAAATATTTTTAAAAAATGCTAAATTTCGGTCTTCTTTTTAAAATATAACAAAAAAACGTTATTCGTTCCTTCAGTCCATTCCAGTTTTTTTATACTCAGACCGCTACATAATTGTTCTAACATCTTTGATTTCTTTGCATACTCACTGATGAATCTTCTATAACAATTGCAAATGCCTAGAAAGCTTCGGAGTTTCTTTACGCAACTTGGCTTCCCAAAGTTTTGTATAGCCTGAATCTTAGAAGGATCGGTCTGTACTTCTTTGTAACTTCTCTGTAATTCTTTGCTGATTATGTGTCCTAAGAATCTGATTTCTTTCTGTATTATTTGACACTTTTTTGGGTTAATCTTTAGTTCGGCTTCTTCGATCGCTTTTAATATTTCACTGAGTATTGTATAATGTTTTTCTCTGCTATTCAAATAAATCAGAATGTCATCCAAATACGCTATTGCTCCATTTATTTTGCTTATTACCTTTGTCATCATTTCCTGGAACGTACTTGGTGCCACAGCAATTCCGAACGGCATTCTGTTGAAACAGTATTGCCCTTCCTACATTCTCCCACTTTTCTACCCCTTGAGGATATCCACTCCACTTTTCTTTTAGTACATGGCTCCAACCAACTCCTCTACTGGTGGAGCCCTGTTGTTTGGGTACGTCCTACTAAAATTATCTTTATTTGACTCTACGCACGAGTCCATTTCCTCTTCTTCTTCGATTCCATTAATCCGGCTGTATCTGTTTCCTGTCGGTCTTTGTTTCTCTATCGATTTCTTGTAACTCGACTTTGTATAACATTCTTCTGATCTATGACCATTTTTGTTGCATCTTTTACACCGTATTTCTTGACATAACCTTCTTATATGGCCTTCTTTCCCACAACCAAATCATCTTGGCACTTGTTTATCTGGACAATTTCTACTGATATGTCCGCTTCTGTGACATGTCCAGCACTCTATCTTACTTCTTACTGGACATTCTATTTTCGTGTGGCCTATTTTGTGGCATAGCCAGCACTCTGGTTCTTCTCGTCGCCTGACTTCTTCTCTTTCATCTTTGTGCTTGTACTGTCCTCTTCTCTGTGGATCCTGATAGACCACTCTTGCATAACTTTTCATAGCGTTGATATGATCTCTCTGTTTGTCCACTTTATCCATCAGAATTAATGTATCCTTTATCTCCCCTGTGCTTTTTATCTTCCGCAATATTACTTCTTTCTCAACTTCTTTATTCTCAGCACATACTATCAACATCTTTGCTGTTATTTTCTCTTTGGTGAATTCTTTATTCTCAAACAACCTGTCAACAAGGTCCTCCACTTTTTTAAAATATGTTTCAATCTCTTCGCATCTTCTTTTATAATTCAATAAACTTTCCATATCCTTTATTACGTCTCTTTCGTAATCAAATGCCATTCATAACCTGGCTTGAAATCCTTCTGCTTTTTTAACTGTCTTCGCATATTTCTCCAATAGATCCTTGTCGATCATGCATGCAGTCAATCTTTCCTGTTCTTTTTTGTTGATGCCTTTAGTATCGAAATAAATCTCGCATCTTCTAATGAATTTTTCCAAGTCATCACCTTGACAGAACACCTTTGGCAATAATCTTTCGGTAATCACGTCGGTGTTTACCGCTGCCACCATATTAGGATTCTCACCCGTTAGAACATTAATATCCGTTTTCAAATCACTGAATAATTCCATAAATTTTATTTAATAAATTATACACTCAAAAAACTTTTCTCTTATTTTTGTTATTTAAACAAATTTCAGTTTTTCTTTTAAAATATTTTTTGATAAAAATATTTTTAAAAAATGCTAAATCTCGGTCTTCTTTTTAAAATATTTTTTAAATTTAACAAAATTTCTAATTAAACTTTCAACTTCCTCATAATAATAAAAATCATAATAATAATAATAAAAATAATAATAATAAAAAAATAATAATAATAATAATAATAATAATCATAATAATAATAATAATAATAATAATAATAATAATAATAATAATAATAATAATAATAATAATAATAATAATAATAATAATATTAATAATAATAATAATAATAATAAATAATAGCAGCATTAAATGTTAAACAATTAAATGATATTTTAAGCCTTTAGTCGCTAATATATTCAATAAAATGAAAGAATTTTCAACTATAAAAATAGTTTTTTTATAATTATTATTTAATATTGCAAAATATTATTAATTATTATTAATATTTATTATTTATTAATTTTTATATTTGAAAATTTTTTCATTTTATTAGATACATACTTCGATGCAAATGGCTTAAATTATCATTTAATTGTTTAACAATAATAATAAAAATAAATAATAATAATAGTAATAATAATAATGAAAAATAATAAATAAAATATTTTAATATATTTCAAACCCAGGCTTTATTTTTAAGGATAATTAGTTATATTGTGGGAAATTTATCTTCAAAAATAAGCATTCATTAATTGAACTAAATATTGCCAGTAATTTATTGGGATAACATGTGAAATCCTATATAGAAATATTTTTTGAATTTTTTTCACAAATTAGCATAAGAGTTTAATATATTTTACTTCAGAAGCTACCTGAAGAATGAATACACTTGAAGAAAATATCAAAAGTAAAAATATTTAAATTAAAAAACAATTTACTTGGTGATAACTTGAATTTGATTTATCAGGATATAATTAATAAATAAGATTACAAAATTGAAAATTAAAATTCGTTAGATATAAAAATTATGAAAATAAATTTAGACAAAATTTTACTTCATTTGTATCATTCAAATAGTCAACTTTCATTTGCAATGCAATATTTAATATCAAGCATACATTACTGCCATTTTCCCAAATATATGAACTACAGAATGGAATTTCTGAATTAAAATATAAGTTTAACAATACAATTTTATGTTTACTAGTAAAAGTTGAATATGAAATGAAAATCCAAAATAATACATTTTTAAAAATCATTCCGATAATTTGAATTTTTAGGTAATTTAAAGATCCATTTAAACAATGGGTACGATTTCAAATTAAAATGCAGAATAACCAACTATTTTACATAGATATTCACAAACATTCAATAAATTACATAATTTGAACGACACATATTTTTCAGTTAAAATTTGGTAAATTCAGGGATTTCTAAGAAATCTTTTGGATGGATTTATATTGAGAAAACAATAAATATAAATTAATGATGAACTGCTACAAATTTAATAAATACCGTATATTTCGGCGTATAAGACGACCCTTAAAGTCAAAAAATCACCCTTGAAAATTGTGGGTCGTCTTATACAACCGATATAAAAGAAAGTATTACAGTACAGGTAGTTGTATTTATACTAGTTGTATTTATACTACTTCAACCGATATATGATAAATCATAAAAATTTGCTCTAATTTTGTACCTCGTCTTATCTGACGGTCGGCTTATACTGCCGAAATATACGGTAAATAAAATAAATTTTTATTGAGGTTTATAAACTGATATGAACTGTGATTTCTAATGAAAGATTAACTTCGAGTTTATTTGGTTCTTATTATTTTCTTGTAACAAACCCAATTACTAACTTCACAGTCATTAATACTGATATATTTTAATATCCAGTTCCAAAAGATATCAATTTGTCAAATTTAACATTTGATGAAAATCAGTCTTTATTTCAAATGACAGTAAATCTTTGACTTAATATTTTGTCAATTTTGATTGCTATTACAGTCAAATCTCCGATAACGCAGTATTTTTAAAATGCGATTTCCATATAACGCAGTGAAAATTGAGGCTATTCTCTTATAACGCCACGCGATCTCTTTTAGCGCGTTTTTCGTACAAGGACTTTCAAACAACTCAAATGACGTAAAAATTATCTATGGCAACACTTATTCTATGTTTTGAATTTAAATATTTTCTGTTATTATAGGCATTTAAAGGCGATTTCCCTTTTACTCAATTTCAATTAAGTAATTGGTAATTAACAATTAATAAACCTTTTTTTAATTTATTTTATGTTTAAATTTTAAAATTTTGAGGATGTAGTTTTTTATATAAGTTAATCTGTGTAAAATTTATTTATTTCTAAGATTTCATAAAACTCGTATATCAAATTTATCCAATTTATATTATTTCTCAGTTTTTTATAACACGTTTTCCATATAAGGTGACAGTGGTTTCAATATAACGCGATATTAGTTAATATTATTTGTCTTATTTCCAATTTTCTCATAACACGATCTCCATAAAATACATCTTTTTTATAATCTTTCTTATAATACGGTTTCCATTAACGCGGTACGAATCAATTGTGTTGTACGTGTTGACTGCATTGTGATATCAATTAAATCATAAAATATTTTTCGGATTGTTCACTGATACTTAAAAACACAAAAAGTCAGTTCAAAATTTAGTATTAATGTAAATTCTTTTTCACATAAAACTCAATAATATGTTTTTTACATTAAATTCTTAAAATATAACATCTTTGAATGTTAAAAATGTTAAATTGCACTACGTTAAGATAAAATATAATTATATCAATTTATTTTTAAGTGCTATTCATTTATTAACGATGTTAATAGAATTAGCAATCTGAAAATTACGAAATAACGTGGCTTGGAATAAAAATAAAAACTTATTTTTTAAAATTATTCAGAAAATGTAACTATCAAAATCAAATATCCTTCAAAAGATCACAAAATACTTCCATTGGACTCATACGAAAAATTTTTTTCTAACAACATAATTATAAATTTTGGTTACCTTTCAAGTGACTTTTTAAGAGGACTATAAAACTATCATACCTCTAAAACTTTTCAACTCCATTTTGATACCTGTAAACATTTTATGCTTTTAAATTAATGATAATAATAATAATCCTTTTAATCAAATCCAAAGTTTGCGATAAGCAAGCAATCCAAATAATTACAAAGTTATTTATTTCTCATTTATGAATGCAGATTCGAAATAAGAACGATATTTTAGAAAAAGAGAGTTTGCATTTTCCATTTCAACGAGACTGTATGACTTTATGATTCCGGTATTATAACAAAATGAGACTCCGTATTTTATTGCGGTGTATTCGACTACTTGTTCATAGTAATTGCAGCAATTTTCAATAGGGAAATTCTTTAAAAATTGGTCACACATAAAGCATAGCAATCCAAAGTTAAACGACATATAATTCTTCTTGCAAAACTTGTATCTTTCATCCATATTTTCAAATTTGAAATCTGAATTCTGTACAAACAGGTGAAAAGACGAGAAATCGACAATTAAAATCACAAAAATTTTCAACATTTTCTACAACTATTACATCAGTTTTCAGTAATCGAATATCCTTTAATGTAATCATATATGATGAAAATGTTACGTATATTATGACTTACGTATATTATTACGTATATAAGACCTTTTTTAAAATTTCACCACTGATTTCTTTTCTGTCGTATTTATTAAAAAGTTTAAAGATTGTGAATCAGAAAATATATCGATGTTTTTGATATTCACGAATTTTCGGCACTGCCTTTTTCCCAAGTGAATTTGGATCAAATAAATAACATAAAATTATGATTTCTTGGTAGCACCATTAGTTAAATAATAAACAAGTAAATGATAAGATTTTGCTGCAGGAAATTAATCTATAGAAATAAATGTTGAAATATAATCATTACGATAATTTATATGCAAAAATTATATTGTCACAAAAATAAATTTCCATAATTAATTGTTCAATTAATGACATATTTTTATTACAATAAAATATCAAACATTAATTGTTAAATATAAATAAATTAAAGCTCATCGTCAATAAATGTCCATAAAATGAAAAGTACTCAAGACCTCACAAATCTGGCTAATGTTATACTGATTTTTACTCCATATTCTAGTCCAGTGTTTCTCAAACTATGGGTCGCGAAAGAATTTTTGGTGGGTCGCGATGACTAGAATAACTAGAGTTAAATAGAGTTATTCTCATTAAATAAACATTTATTTTAAAATTAATCTTTGTCATGTGGGTCGCAATAAAATTTTTGGCATGAAATGTCAAAAATTTGGGTCGTGATCAAAAAAGTTTGAGAACCACTGTTCTAGTCGACTTTCCAAAGCCTCCATTAGTCTTCAATAATTAACAAACCTATTATATTTAATTGTAAAAGTAATTAATTTAAATTATACCCTCACGATGTGAATTTAAAGACTTCACAGGAGGCGGACCCTATTCTCAGAATCTCTTTTAATTGACACAATTAACCGAAATGGACACCAACTAAACAAAAAATTATATAATTTTTGAATGTTTTCCTAGAAATATTCAATGAAATAATATTATTTATATCTATTTTTTTACCTATTTAAATATTTTTTTAGTAATATTTCATTTTCATAACAAATGCAATTACATTCATTCGAATAATGATGCAAAGGACGGTTTGTCACTAAATGGCTGACCTTTATCACTCAGTGCGTTCATGATCATCATTGATATTTGATAATGTGATTTTCAATGTGCACAGTGCAGTTGTCAATAATATTTATACAATTCGAATTCGAAGGTCCATCAGATAAAATGATTCGACAATTCACGAAATTCATCGCTCATCAATATCAACAAAACGGAGCAAGAATTTTTTCATCGTCTCTCAACGCCGAACCATCTCCGAAATTTGATTCAAAATGTGGCCATTATTCTATTCAACGACTCCACCATGATTCCTACAACGATTTCACAGTCAACAAGTTGATGTTGTCCACACAGACCACCATATACGGCTGTTATAGACACCACTCTGTAACCATTCATACATTGACTGGGAATTTATTCGTGGAAAAGTTGAGCAATGAACTTGATTTTCCTGGAACCGGTGAAGAATTGAAATTGTCTGGAGGAATCAATTCCACTCAAAGTATTACTCAAATTTCTAAAAATTCTCCGTTTTACGTGAAAACCGGAGATACAGAAACCGTGGCAATAATTGTAGTGAGACCCGCTGTTAATCAGATGGACAATTCGTACATCAACTACGAAAAAAGTGGAACTCGCACTTTTTTATAGCTGAAACCAATTATCATCATTTTACTTTAATATCTTTATTTTATCACTGTACAGTTTCAAAACTTTGATGTGAAAAATTTATGTAAATATTTATTTTAATTTTTTGATGTACAATTTATTTTGTTTAAAATGTTGACAAATATTAAATCTGGAAAAACAGTTTTATTCATATATATGAAACGTAATGGGTAATACCTTTCTGTTACATTTATTGCGTTTTAATCGAATCGGAAAATTTTAATCAATTTTTAATTTTAATCGACGTGACATTTTTATTTCAATGTTATCTAAAAATTAACATTTCCCATTGGCAGCAACCAATCAAATCGTTTCTTTCATGTGTACTACTTCTTACGTAACGCAATCAAAACATTTCAAATTTAAATATTCATTTATGTAGTTTTAATCAATAAAACTGAAACTGAATTGTAATTATGCGATCAATAAATTTTAATAGTGCTAACGCTTAGAAGGTGTGTTGTTTAAATGCCCTAGTGCAGTGGTTCTTATATTTTTTGATGACGGAGACTGGTAATTGTTTACCCTAGGTCTCGCGGATCACAAATTCAACCTTTGTCTCCAACAAGTTTGAAGAGTTGGGGAATAGGTGAGGCCATTTCCAAGAAAACTTTGAATGTTGCACATTTAATACTCGTTTTGTTAGCATTTAGTTAAATCTATATAAATATGAATTGAAGTATTACTTGCGGGGAACATACATCATGGTAGGGACGCCATTGGTATACTCAGTTTGAGTTCATAACTTTTTCTGTTGAAATGTAATAAAATTTAAATACTAAAATGTTAATATAATTTATGTTATGATAATTTATTTTATGAAAAAAAATAAGATGCTGACCATATTATTCCTAACAAAAATTTACTGGTCTGTTACAAAAACCAAATGTTACAAAATAATTAAAAGTTTTAAGTTGTTATGTATAAAATAATAAAATTATAATCAATTGTAGAAACTACATATATAAATTTATCAAAAATTCAAAAAATATAACAACAGCAGAAGTAATCATATTTATTCCGTGTTATCTTACCCCCAAAAATTAAATTAAAAAAGAGCACATAATTATTATATTTATTT
>CAUHTR010005353.1:0-24931 GCA_959609185.1 Schmidtea polychroa | reverse complement strand
GACTTCAGCTTGTCTTTGATGAACCTGTTTGATATGTTTATTCACGTCCCATTTCCAATTGCTTCTAAAAATAAAGTGTTAAATTGTTTATGTCAAAGTTAATCGAACCGATGACCACAAGAAGAACATTTATAAGGTCTGTAATATCCTTCTTCTGATTCAAAGGAATTATGAGATCTAGCTTTATTAGCCTTCGTTGAATTTAAATAACTTTGTAGAGTGGCTTTAGCGTCTTCATAACTTAATTCTAGCGTAGTAATTCCATCTCTTTCTGGATGAGCAACCTAAATAAAATAATACTTGATTTCAAATAAACAAATATTTCCATAAAAATTATATCAAAAATTAAAACTGCAATGCAAATTTATAGGAATTGTATAGTAATATTTTTGACACTTTAAGATTGAAGAGATTAAAATGTGATGGCTGTGGCTATCGCAGTAATTACAGAAAAAATATTACTATACTATTTCTATACAATAAAAAGTATATCAAAAATTAAAACTGTAATGCAAATTTATAGGAATTGTATAATAATATTTTGAAATATTCATAAATAATTCAATAATATTCATAATAATATTTCTAAGACAATAGATCAAACAATATGTAAGGTATACAATATTTCGGCATTGTCTTTATCAAGTGTGTATACAAATATTTATTATATATATATTGTTTTGATTGTCTTACAAACATTAATATGAAAATTATTGAATTAAAAAAGATCAAAGGTGAAACCAAAAGATAAATATGATAATTCAAAAGTAAATTTTTTTATACATTTTTCAATAAAAAAACCAAAATTAAGTACATTTATCTCTGGATTTACACAATTTTTAAATTTCAAATAAATATTTTAAAATTAATGAAAAATTGGAGGAAAATGAAGAAAAGTCACAATATTAAATTATGTAACATATTTGGCTTCAGCTGTTGTCGAAATAAAAAAACTCAGATTTAAATATTTGCTGGAATATCACTTTACCGGAAGTAATAGTCAAAAGCAATGTAGTTTTATTAGATTATTTAGTTCTGCAATAGCAATAATGCAGCAAAAAATTGAGTTGAAATATAATTTCAGAAGGGCTACAAATGAGTAGCGAACTGCAAATGGAAATTTCTAAATTCATGTTTTTTTATTCGAAAAAATGAATTGAAATATATAAAAGGGAAATGCATGCCATTGCCTATATTGAGGCTCAACATTCAGCAGAACCAATCTCCATTTTACCTTAATATTCTTGCCTCATTTTACATGGTTATTATAAATATTGATAAGAATTTTCCTTATATTTTTTTGATTCGATTCTTTTACATATTATGTATTATTTTACAAGACTGTCTAAGACATGGCATGCACAAATCGAGGATTAAGGGTATGAAAGCACTAGTATTTTTAATTTTTATATATCTCATATGTCAATGGTGAAAACGTTAGAAACTTTACATAGCATACAAGATTGATAAAACTCTCATTTATTTAAATTCAAAGAATATTAAAATGAAAATGACTGGAAAAGATACTACTCGTTTACCTTTAAAGATTTCTAATTCATTTTGTGTATGAGAAAATTTCCTAATAGTTAAAAGTAATTACAAAAATAGCTAAATTAAATTAATATAATTAAATGAATAAATTATTCTACTATATCAGTAAAAATTATGAGTAATATTTATTTTTCTTTCAATAATATTTGTCAACATATTTAAATTACTTGATAAAATTCGAAATTATGGCTATTTACTATTAAACTTGCAAATTTTCTTCAACTGAAAGCAAAATTGAAATCTTTAATTCCAATTAAATTTATTTATTTATCAAAAATTTACATTATAAAAATCGATATTTATTTTTAATTTTCATAATTGAAACAAATGCTGTATAATTTCGTTATTTAATTTCTAGGAGAAAATTATTCCTCTATTTAATTTTCTTTGACTTTGATAATTAATAAATTTATTTTAAACTAAATTTTTGAGTTATCAAAACGCTGAATTTTATAGAAATTAATAGTCATATATTAAATTTATTTTTAAATTTCTATTCATTTAAATAAAAACATTTATCTCAACAATTTTATTTCAACCAAGTTGAAGTACTATATGAATTACTCACGAAAAAAAATTATCTTCATTATATCACTGAAACTTAAATTTTCATTATTTATTGAGGTAAAGTAGAGTATTAATGTCAAAGTTCAAATTTTCGGAAAAATCAGTAATTATTTAATTTTTGATAAATAAACTATATTGTTAATGAACAGAAATTTTTGAATATGAAATACATTCAATTATATATGTATGTCAAATTAATTTTAATTTATCTATTTGAAAGCCATTGAAGTAAAATATATTGTAGCAGAACAAAGATAATTAAAATTAAGTAAATAGAATTTCAGTATTATTTCTTAAACATAACTAATTTAAACAAATTTAATTAATTTTCATTTTATTATAAAATAATTTATTTCATGTGACGAAAACAAAATCTTATATATATATATATATATATATATATATATATATATATATATATATATATATATATATATATATATATATATATATATATATATATATATATATATATATATATATATATATATATATATATATATATATATAAGATTTTGATTAAAACAATATGCATATATATATATATATATATGCTATTTTCTGTTTCTTTTATGTTGAAAATAAATATAATTGTAAAAAGACAGTTAAATTATTACTTTAATATGTTTATTGATATCCCATTTCCAATTCGATCTATGGCCACAAGCGGAACATTTAAACCTCTTCCAATGTTCTTGGTGAGCGCTGATTAAACTGGGTATATTTTCTTTAAACTTTGTTTCGTTGTTTGTTAATTTTGAAGAGAATATTTCACTTGAATTTTTCAATGATTTTTCAACATCGAAAAGATTCGGTTTGGTAGGAATTGGAAATTCAAATTCTCCATTTGATGTGGAAATCATATTTTTAACTGCTGAATGGAACGAAGGTTGGGTTTGGGAACTTATTAAATTCATGTTGCTTGGAACAATTGAAATGGGATTTACATTGGATGTCGATGGAATCGGTATAGTAGGCATAAAATTATCTGATTTCACAGTTGTTCCGATAAAATGAGGTTGTAATAATGAATTTGCAATGATTTGCGACGGTAAAATTCCGTTCATATTGTTGAAAAAATGACTTACAAAATCATTGAATGTAAAATTATTTTGAGGACCCATCACTGATAAAAAGTCATTTTTCATACCTTGAACGAATCCAGGAGTTGTTTGGTTAGTCTTAAATAATTAAATTAAAAAATTATTTTTAATTTTTTTATTTTATCCATGCTTAATATAAAAATTTTTAGAAACAAAATGCAGTTTTTGCATAACAGAAAAAGACAACGCAAACAATGGTATTACTTACCTTCCACCTTTTGGTTTTTGATTCCAAACAAATGAATTTACTAAAGATATATATGTACATATTTATATATAAATTATGAATTGATTTTTATAATTAATGTTAAAATAAAAATGTAAAAATATATTGTTGATTATCGATTTTTTTCTTGTATTATTCATTAACAAAAGTCATTAGTTAATCTAATACCAATAAATGACGCAATGCTAAAGATCGGATTTTGTTTCAATAATTTGGAGTCAAGATTAACTGTGCTTCACAGAAGACTATCTTATCGTCTGGCCGGTGTGTTTACAGACATGTATTTTTCATTAATACAGCATATAAAGAAAATCAGTAGAAATGTACATGCAAACGAAAACTAGCGAAGAAATTACCATCTTAATTAATCAATACAAATGAATAATGCAATTAATAAACATTTATAATAAAATGTAATTAATGATAAATTTATGATGATTGTGTAATAAACTTTTTAATAATTTATAATTACCGTCAGGTCAGAAATATTGAATGGAGATTTTATTTGGGGCTCTTCATTCAAATTTGATTGGCAAATCGGATTGGTTGGAATTTGCGGCAAGGTTTTCAGATTTATTGGAACCGTTAGCTGGCTTGTGGACTTACTGTTGGTGGTTAAATTCAATCCAGTATCTGTGTGAAGTGGAAAATGATTGTTTTTTTTTTCGACAGTTGTTGCTGTAAAAATCGACTTATTTGCATTGCATGAATGAATAGATTGTTGATGATCCAGCAAAATTTGCTCTTTTGTCGTGTCATAAGTAAAAGAATCTATTTGGTCTTCAGTTTTGGTTTTATCAATTATCATTGATATTATATCATTTACGTGATCGTTGTTTTGATGGTTTTGTACTTGGGATGGCAAGACATCTGGTGAAACATCATCTTCATTGACTTCTTTGATATCTGTTCCAGCGTTATTCTTATACTGAGACATAATTGACGCTAGTTCTTCTTCCGAGCTGAAGTGTCCTCGATGGTGTGATTCAATATGCCTTTTGAGATCACCCTTCCATGCACTTCTGTATTTACAAAACACACAACCAAACGGTTTGACTCCCATATGCAACCTACGATGTCGCTTCAGTTCGCTTTGATATTTCGCAACATACATGCAATAGGAGCACTTGTAGCTTCCCGCTCTGGTTTTAGCACCATCTCTGCTTGCTTTTTGAAATCCATGTACTTCACTTAAATGCGCAGCTAAGTCACCATGCCATGGAAATGTTACTGGACAAATATTGCATCGATATCGACGACGTGAATCTGAAATCTGTTTCACTTGCTTATTAGAATTTGAACTCACAGGAGACCCTCCATCCCTTGATTGGCTATCCGTTACGCTGTTCGTATAAAATTCTGATTTGATTTCTAATATTCCATTTTCATCACTATTTTCTTGTTTCGTGGACATAACTTTGCAATTTATTTGCTTATTATTTTCGTCTGACTGATGATTGGTATCACCATGTTCTTGTTCCATATGTGAATCAAGTAATTGTATACTGGAAGTAAAATAAGTGCATTGAGGGCATATACTCAACACCGAATCATCTGTAATTGACATGATTTCTAAATAAATTATCGAAAATTCCCAATGAAAAACTAAAAAAAATTAATAAAATAATTACCTTTCTCTTCTGAAATAATTGATTTAGAAGATTTAATAAATTGATTTGTAGTGCACTATAAAATAAAAATCATTTCGCTACTATCTAAACATAATAAAACTTACAACTGAACCGCTTTCACTTTTCATCGATGAAGATTTGAATTCTGAAATAATTTTGTGTGAAATTTATAAAATCTTTTCTTGTAAATTTGAATGCATAAACATGAGAATCTTTCACCTTGAAGTTAATGATTGTGTAAAATACGATGTCTAATAAATTTATATATAATACTATGCATGTATGCATTCGAAATTATAATTGGTTGAAAGTCGGTTAGTTGTGTGTATGCGTGTATGTGTGTATATTTTTTTCTTTTATCAGCGTACGCTTTTCACAATGGTTGGCAGTTTATGTCAAGAGGGCCGAATATGAGAGATAATAAATTCTATAAATCAGGAAGAGACGCGTTTGTATAATATTATTTTTAATACTAATGTTATTATTGTACTGATAATACAAGATTATCTTTACAACACACCGACATTATCAATTTCACTCAATTTATTTTATCGAATTTTTTAAAGAACGAAGTTCAATTTGCTTTTGTAAAGTGTAATATTATTTTAATAATTTTTCGTAAAAAAATTTTTTAGTTTCTAAGCTAAAAAAATACACTTACGAATTTAATTATCACTAAAATAATATTGCATAGATTTTCTCTCTCTCTCTCTCTCTCTCTCTCTCTCTTTCTTTCTTTCTTTCTCTCTGTTTTATTTTTATATTAATAAACTTTCTCTTTGGGTTTTGTTTTAATTTTCTTTTGTTTTAACTGACAATTAATTAAAAAAAAAACAACTTCAAACTTCAAACTAATAGAAATACATGAAAAATGAATCCAAGTATTCGATTTAATGTGAAACATGTGATGAGTGATGATTTTGAACCTTTGATAAAATTGAAATGAAAAACTCTAACTAGTAACCAGTTCAAAATTATTGTTGTTAATAAAGATAACAAATTTCAACGACAGGCTGTCTTTTCTCCGTTAGTTGGCATCAAACGAAGATAAAATACATGCAGTAATACATATGATATGCAGGTTCGCACATTGTACTGTGTTAATATTGTTGCTACTTGATGATAACAATGTACAAGTGTTTTTTAATAAATTCTATTATCAGAAAATTGGCTCTTAATACAAAATTATTTAACATCCACCTTTACCTATTATAATTTGCGTTTGTTTTATTGTTCAATTGAATCTGGTCGACTAGCATACCAACATTTACATGCTTGCAATATATCGAGTTCAAATGCGTATGCATTCTGTAACTAGATAATGAACATGTTGACAAGTGGCACGATGCTTATATTTTAGAATTTAGAGAACCATAGGTTATTTAATAATACAGATGTAGGAAGGAAATAGAATAATAGTTTACATCAATAACACCAGTGATAATTTGGCTAAACAAATTTCTTATACTTAATATATATATATAATTAATACACATGACTTATTAATTTCTGATTTTAAAATTGATTTCATTTTCAAGAGTCTGTAATTATGTGACTATTTTTGAAATAAGAATAAAACAAAAATACGGCAGTAATAAATCAAATACGAAATGTTGAACTTTGGTAATTGTTTTAATTTATAAAAAAAAAATTTTTCGTCAACTTTCTATTTTCACGAACAAAAATGTCAATCGATAATTTCAAGAAATGTGAAATTAGTTTTATTATTATTTTTTTATTTTTTCCCTTTTTTTCCAATTTTCTAATAATTTATTTATTAAATTAGCTTTCTATGTAATTGAAAAATTCTAACAATCCAATGTCTATTCAATTACGAATCATCTCTATGCGTTGGTGTATGGTAAGCGTGCATAGAGCAAGCGTAATGTAAATAATTCATAAGAAGATGCAAAGCGGATATGCCATAGAACGGATGTTATTGAAACCAGCTTTGCTCCTGGTGGTAGTTCTTAGTAGAATTGGCTTGTGCTAATATTCAATAGTCATAGTAGTAGCATTAAATTTATCAACGAATAAATTTTGTGCTGGCATTTGCGTAGAAACAAGATTAAATTTGAAAACTTTTTTTTATTAAAATTTACTAATAATTTTAATTTATTAACCAATAAATTGAATTATGTGAGAATATTATTCATTTACTCATAATCATCTTTGGAAAGTGTAGAATTTTTTATTTTTATAAAATTATCATTTTTGGAAATTTACCTCTATTTGTTACGTTATAAAATAGAATTGATATTTATTTTCCACAGTGAATCAAATGAGAAAGTTTTTTAACCGGTAAAACAATAAATGTGCAATTTTGACAAATGAAAAAATGTTAAAAAAATAATTAAAAAAATAACAGCGTTGAAAAATAGTTAAAAATTAAATTGTTAATTAAAATTAATTAAATTATAATTAATTAAAATTATTAAAATTAAAACTCTAGTACTGATTTGTGTAAAACTATTAAGTATAAATTCTACAATTATACCTAATTCTAAACATTTTATAATTTAAAAATCTTAAAATATTGAAATTTATTGAAAAATCTATCTTTTCTCAAATCAAAACCAAGGAGAGGCTCCTTACCAACGTTCCCTCTAATTTATTTTTCACCGAAATTTGAAACTTGGCTTATTATACTGGTTTAACAAAGTTCGTGCTCTAGTGAAATTTCCATATTTTTGAAGACTTTGGTAACAATTTAAGACCAAATATAAAATATTTCAGAAATTTATTGCGTAGTTTTTGAGATATTGCCATTTTAAAATTATAATAATTTTACATATTGAACTATAGTTTGAGTTTACTTTGTTTGAAAGAGTGTGGCTGAATGCATTTTGCTCTTTTGTAGGGAACTGAACCTTAGCAGTGACAATATACTTAAAGAAAAAGCTTGAAGCAGTGACAATTTGACAACTTAATGAGTTAAGTAGAGATGTTATTGGTTTCTTTTCCAATTCTAGCGGCTTCGCTTTGACTAATAATATAAAATGTTTGATTGGGTAACTTAATGTCCATTACGCAAGTAAGGAATGGTTTCTATTTATTGATTCTTCAAAAAGTATTGGGATTTATTGACTACTTTTCTCAAGACTGGATTATTATGTGTGACTTGAAAGGGTTATTATCGTGGAAATAAAGTCTGGATATGTCAAATATCCTTGCTTTTAGCTGTATATTCAGTTACTGACAAAGTGAGCTGGATTTTAATCCCACTCATATATGGCTTACTCATGTTTATTTCGATGATGATCCTTTTGTACTCATTGATAACATTGCATTTCCTGTTGTACATATTAAGCAAGGTCTTTTTCAGAAGTATATTAGGGCTTTGAACAAAGGATGCGATTGTTTTAAATTTATATGCCAAATTATTAAGAATCATAAGCAAAATTAACGAATGGGGTCTTCACTGGTTTTGAAATTAAATTTCTTATGAATTATACCGGTCTTCCTGTCACGATCAGAGACTTACAGCATGCAGCTTGATTTTACTTTTGTGCTGTAGCTAGACACATCCTTTGAAAGGACGTACCGGAAGACGGGAAACAAAAAGTAGACTTATTAATGTCCAGCTTTCAAGCTATGCGTTGTCCAAGTGTAGCAATTTTTCATAGGTTTCACATATACTACCCAAAAGTTAAAAATAGGTAAAACATCAAGAAAACAAGAAAGAAAATTCTTTTTTTAGAGCTGTGCTAAATATCAAAATAAATATTTTGTGCACAATTCAAAAACTTTCCTTGCGAACTTTAGAAGAAACATCTACGACCAAGAATGACACACCAACCTCCTGTTTTTCACCAAAAATGAAAAATTGAAAGGAAATAATTGATGTTATACCCCAAGGAACTACTCCCATTGATCATCGCGAGTTTTCTATAGAAAGCTAACTCAAAGCTTTGGAATTATGGTCTTATATAATTCCCTACATGCCAAGAGTTTATTTTAGTCTTCTACTTCGCAATGATTAATTGATATTTCGCATTTACATCTTCTAGGAATCCCCATCAATTTTATATATATTTTTTAACAATTGCCACCTAATTTTCTTTTCCTCTGTATTAAATTTAATTAACAATAATATAAAAAGATATAATTTCTTACAAAGCCACAATATATACTGCATGTTTTTATACAACGCATATAACATTATGAATAATTGAAATAGGTGATAAAAAAATACCCCGAGGACCCAGATATTCAAAATTAATCAAGTAGACATTGGGATTGCTAAAGAACCGAAATTTTGAAAACCTGTTTTGAGTGAAAAAATTAACGAAATTAATAAAATTACAAATAGATGGTAAATAAGAATAATCCCACCTCTAAATGAATAATAATAGAAATACAGATACAAATGTATTTACAAAATGAATATAACCAAAAATTAACTAAATTTTCTAATAAAAATAATAAAAGAAAAATCGAAAATTCCTGATACAATTGCCATCACCTTCATGAGTATATCAGCTTTAAGTGGCGTCTTCTGAAGAAATAAGTTTCAACCCAATTTTGAGAGGATAAAGAACTTGATTTTGAAATAATCTATTATTCTTTAGAAACGTTTTCTGTTGAAGCTGTTGCTCTCAAAGCTTTCCCACCATGTCTTACAGTCTAAAATAAACTTAAAATCTTCGTTGTCTTCTTGTCTTAGCACAGTCCTGCAATCTATCATTCATGACAAGAGATTTGTGAAACATTCGGCATATTTTCTGACTTTCTCAGTCAATTTTGAATATTGTTCTGTAATTTGAAGTGTCTCATTTGTTTCCATTATCATTTTCCAACAAAGGATCAATTGTTTCTTCACAATCTTCAGATAGTCCTTCATCAGCATAAATAATATCTGTTATATTTTGTTTTCTGTGAGCCTTGAAATTTATTTTTAAATTGAGTTTCTTTGAATACATTACGTCAAACTTTGGGGTTTCTTAAACACAGCACCAGATTTTTCAAGAGATAAGTGATGGACTCTCAATGATGAACTGAAACCTCCACTGCACTTTAAAGTCTTGTTACATCTTTTGCATTCTGCAGTTTCTTTTGTTTGGCGTAAAAATATTCCCATATCTTAGATCTTTTTGTCATTGTCATTAAAACATTGAATTGATAATAAGAAAATGGAATACATCAAAATGGAATTGATAATGGCTTTTGAATTAAAGATTCAAGAATATAAATAAAACTTATCAATAATAAATGTGTCTTTTTAATTTCACCACCAATATAAACGTGTTTGCAACCTTATACAATAATATGGATTAAGGCAATAACATGTTCCATTACATTTACAGCATATCTAATTATTTTAAATGGCTTTAACCATTTTACATTTCTTTTATAAATTTACCATTAGAATTCTTTAACAAATAATTATTTTTGTGAACTTTTTCCATTATTCCGAAAGCGTTGGTCTCAATACATTTTCAATATTGCGCAATTTGATTTAATATATAATAAGGATGAAAATTCATTTTCCCACAAATATGTGGTGGAAAATGGCAAAATAATTTGAACTGCCATTTCAAACAAACATAGATACTCTCTTTTAATTGACAATAAAAAATTTTCAGGTATTTCATTTCTAAATAAAAGGCTGAATTATCCAATGGTGTTGTAAAATATTGAATTCAGAAGAAAAATATTTTCCAAACTCAGTTTCAAAGGCTGAAAGATGAGATACAATAAGATTTTTTATATCGGATATATTCAATTCATTTGGGTCAATAAAATCCATTGTATACTGAAACATGTCAATCTGATTTTTTTCTAAATTTAGTTTCCACACATTAAGCTTCTGAAGGAATCCCTTAATTTATAATATTTGTATGTTTGCCTTGCAAGGATAAATTCGATTCGTTAAGTTTGTCGAAATTATCAGTCAAATAACATAATTTTAACATAAAGCTCTCGTCACAAAAAAGATCTCCCATAATTGAATTCATTCCTATCAAAAATAATCTTATTTCGTCTTTTAGCACCAAAACTCTTTTCAAACTTATGCCTCTTGATAGCCATATAACTTCAGTGTGCATTAGGAGATTTTTATAATATGATCCCATATCCTTACAGAGCTGGGAAAAAGACAACTATTAAATGCGCGGCATTTTTTAAAGTTAATAGCACATACAACTTCTTTCAAAACATGATTTAAACCAGGAGAAAGTTTTTACTCACTAATGCCTCACGATGAATCAAACAATGCGTAAATGTTATTTTTGAATCATCTGGCAGTTGCTTAATTCGTGCGAAAAACCCATTTAGTTTACCTGTCATCACTTGAGACTCTCACGCAGTGCTCCCATAACAACTGATTTTCTTTAAAGAAATTGTTCAGTACATTAAAAATATTCTTGCCAGTAGCTTGGCCTTCAAGTGGGAAACAAAACAATAAGTCTTCATAAAAAGTATCTTCAAATGAATAACACACGTATGCTAAAAGTTGAGCAAAATTGGAAACGTCTGTAGTTTCATCAATCTGAATAGCGAATTTCGTGATTTTTATTCGTTCAATTAATTGTTCAAATTTGTTTGTCCTAATTTCTGTAATTCTGTTTTTCAGCCGTTATGCAACTCAATTTTTCTGCAAACCTTTTGCCATGAATAATTTCATAAATTTTACATGCTATTGGCAAAACAAGTTCCTTGCCTATCGTAGAAGGTTTTTTTTAGCTTTGGCAATAAGATAACTTGCTTCATAAGAGAACAATAATATAACTTGCTTCATAAGAGAACATTTTTTTATGAGAACTTTTTCATTTAATTTTAAGTGGCCTTTGAAAATACTTTGTCTTTGTGTAAGTTCTTTTAATTTTCTTTGACAAAACTCAACAGATTTTAGCAATTTCTAAAACTTTATAATTATATTAATAAGTAAATTGAATTTCTTATTTTTGATTACCAGCAAACGTATCACCAGCACATGAAAATTAGCAAACATCTATAATAACCTAAAGTTTTCAAACTTTTCCCGAACTAGAGTAAGTTCCTTTTGTTTTAATTTAATTATTTATTAATTAATATTTTACATATTCTTTCTAAATTTCATTCATTTTACAAATATTAAAAAATTTTTTATTTATTATTTTATTATTTATTTTATTATTTCTAAATACTTTACTTAAATTATTTTATTAACTCTAAAGACCATTAGGATTTAGTTACCAGTGAGTAATTTTAGGGAAGGCTTATGTCAATGACAGGAGAAATAGGTAATGAGAAGGAGGAGGGCAATTCTAGGAAACATAATAATAACAAGAAGTTATCATATATTTAAGTCATTTTCCAAAATTGCTGAATTTCATTTTAAAATGTTCATTTATTGAGACAGATTTGTTGGCTTTTGTAAGAAGACACAGTTTATCACCCCATGCTCCTGTACTGCAGTTTGATAAACTTTTACCTAAAAAGCAGAAAATGAACTATTATTTGCATATCTTTTCAAAAAAGTTCACCCCGCCATTGAAAAATCGATTTAGTACTACTAATTATTTTTTTAGTACTACTATGTATTCAAATGTATATAGAATGTCATAGTCATGTAATACAATAAATTTTCAATCCAACAATGACTCAGACCGTTGACCTTGCTTCTTGCTTGTTGCACAGAAGGAATCGAAGGTGAAATTTGTCTTTATTTTTGCATGATGAATAAATTTCCTCCATTACTTTGATTGCGCTCTCTGCGCATTGATTACTTCTGGGTATATGTAGTATGGATGACTCTCGCTTCCAGTGATTTTTCAAAGTGCTTAAAGCCTTTTTGTATCGATTCAGTATTTCAGCCAAGTTATTAAAGTCGTTTTCGTTGTATAGTTGGTCTGTAAACCAGTGGTCTGGCCAGCCATACGGTATAAATAGACATACTCTCTGCAGAACTGTCCTTGTTGAAGGAATTAAAATGAAGACCAGGATCGCTAGTATAGCTCTGGAGTTCCACCTCCCATTGCTGATGTTGGGTATTTTCCGAAACTTGATCAATGGAAAATGTCCCTTTTCCTCAAAAAATCGGAAAACTCGAGTGAGATGAAACAAAAATTTCATATCATCTCTCCAGCCTGATGTTTCGAGAATTACTTCTGTTCCGTTATCAAACTGTGTTTTCAGTTGTTCGTACTCCTTCAACAGTTGAGGTATAAATGAATATTCGATGTTTAGCGATTGTGTTTTACTTCCAAGTTCTTCGTCCGTCACCAAACGGAGGATTCTATCTAATACATGGTGTTGATGCGTTTCTCTGTGAACATTAGTTGCAATATTACAACAACACCATTCTTTTTTCCAGTGTTAACGCTGGTGGTATCTGCAACAATCATCTGTATTGAATTCCATAGGTGAAATTCATCGAGGACTTTAGAAATTCCTCCAGCAATAGTTAAAGCCCTGCCATCTACCAAGCCAAGGGCATTCAATTTGATTTCTCTTCTTTCATTTTTAAAGACGACCACTTGATAATCCATTCTGTCGATGTGCTTGCATCAAAGTGTAAGGACCAACTTTCCATATGCAACTTTTCAATCATTTCTTCTTCAGCTTGATTGTCCCTTTGATTGTTGACTTGTAAATAGCTGATTGACATGGAGTTGGGATGTCAATGCCTTCACGAGCCAATTGCTTGCATATGTTAGCAGCTTTGTTTGTTGATACTCTTGAGGAGGTCACCATGTTGACTGCAATTTTGCTTTTATGATGTTTTATGCTTGGTGTAGGAATTGTCTGATCTTCTTCTTCATTGTTTGCATATTCACTGTCATCAGCCTCAGAGTCAGAATCACTAAAACCAGGATAGTAAGATGATCAGTTGGATGACTCATTAGAAAGTTTTTATCTTTTAGAGGAATGGATCGTTTCTTTACTGGCCGCTTGGTCTGTAGAGTATCACACTGTTCCTTTGCTTTTCATTTGGAGATGGTACAATCACTTGTCTTCGGAAGATAATCATGTTCCATCCACTTTAGAATTATTAAATATTTCATCAAGATGTTAGTAGCTTCCCCGCTTGACACATTCATCATAACATTTCAGTATTTTATCAAGCTTTGCTCGTATAACTTGATCAGATACATGAGGAAAATTCATTTTATTCTTCCACAACTTGGTGACTTCTTTGGAAATTTCCGCTATTCGCTCCTTTCTTCCTTTGATTTTTGGTCCAAGGAAATGGTAGCGTCCGATAATTTGCCTTTGGAGAGGCATTCTGCACTTTTCTTCCAGTGAATATTCTTCCAAAGGGACCATTCTTCCTCTTTTATCAGAGTCTTCAAATTTTACCAGATTTTTTGTGTTGCTTCTGTAATAACTATAAAATTAGATGGGCAGCTATATATTGATTATATATATTGAGCTATATAATGAGCTATAAATTGTTCTAGAATGTTCTAAAATCTTCTAAAATCTTCTGTTATTTTCCAAAATGTTCTAAAGTTCTAAACACTTCTAATCTATACAAGTTTTAAATGATTTGCAGGAAAGCCACACGTATTAGTATTAGCAGTAACAGGTTAAATAAATGACGAAATGTAATTTGAATTGCGGGGTGACCTTTTTTTACAACTGAGAGGACTTGAACATGTTTTCAAAGTTTTCTAATAAAAGTTCATCGATTTATGACACAGGAAATTAATTTTTTTTTAAAAAGTCAAAAAGTCATAACCCTAGTGTATACTCAGCACTGCGATATTATTAAGTCTTCCGTAAGTCAATGAAATGCAAAGAAGTGTTTTTGAAACTTCGTCACAGAAAACAATCTTTCACTTGATGCACTACATATATTGACAATACATTTTAATACCCATTGTGTTGGCAGTTCCATCGTCGCACTCTCCTCTGAAATTATTTAAAGATATCTTTAATCTTAGAAGAATTTCAATCATTGCAAAAGACTTTTTCTAAGTTATTCTAAGAAAACTCTTTATTGAAGATATCGGTATATTCATCACTTATGAAAGAATAATGCTACCAATGGTTTATTTTCGAAATAATTGAGCGAATTATTAATAATGATATTATGGACAAAATATTTCATTCTGCATGTCAGGACTGGTGTAATTACTCTTCTTATAATTGCTTGGGTTAGTGGCATGTTGCCTTGGGACCTGGGTTTCATAAACTCTGTAAGGCATCTAAGATTTTCCTGTGAAAACTTTCCTTTCATTATTCTGCAAGACGCAGTTTTTTTGTTTCGACATTTATAAAATACGAATTTTTTAAATAATAAATTGTTGTTTTTAATTCAAGAACCGTCGAGATAATTAGTAATAAAAAAAATTGCTAATCGTACAATGTAATATTAATAATTAATATAATTATGAAAAGCTCCCCTGACATTGTTAATGCTTTAATAAATAAATGAATTCTCTCAGAAGTAAATTAGATTAAAAAATATGTTATTAAGTCTTCGTACAACAAAACAATTAAAAAATTCATTATGAAATATATTTATTAACAAAAGTCAAATTATATTCTATAGCACAATTGTTTAAACCGATAAATCTTTAATTCTTTATAAATTTAAATAGGCTTTATCAGGGCCGTAACAAGGGTGGTGCGAGCGGTGCAGTCGCACAGGGCGCACATCTGAAAGGGGCGCAAAATTGGGATGTACCAATTTTTTAATGTCACCATAAAATGAAAAAATATAAATAAAAAAATAATAAATGACATGAACGAAAAAAACGACATCCTAGCAAGCCTATCTTTAACATTAATGGTTGGACTGGTCCATTAGCGTGCCTTCATAGGTGTGTATTTTATAAAATGTTAGTCCACAAAATGGTGTTCCTGTCATTTTTTCAATTAGCAACAGAATTTTAAGAGCATTACTACCTATTATATAATAGCTGGAGATGAATACATATTCAACAATCTTAACATGAACATTATAATGATTATAGTAGACTGTTTTGAATTCGCGTGTTGGGGCGCCAGATATATGAACCACACAGTGCGCAATAATGCCTTGTTACGGCCTTGGGCTTTATATACAAAATAAAAACATATTGATATTCAATTCACTGAAATGATCAACGTGATATGTAAAAAAGATTTAGTTACTGAAAGTAACGGTCCAATTATTGCTTTGGTAAGAAAAGTCGGAAGAGGAGGCTAAAGTCATTTAACCTCAATGTATTTTCTGTTCCTAGGCTCATTTATAAAAATTAACATTATTTTCTTTAAAGAGCCCTATTAATAAGTTAATTTTTTTAATTAAATTTTCATTAATATACCTGAAAATCTAAATAATAAATTGATATGTATATAGGTTCAAAATTAAAACGTTTTTAAAAAATCTATCCGAGTGTATTTAGTTGTTTTGATAAATCATCTTAATTATGTTCAATAAAGAAATATTATTATATTAAATTAAAAAATTGTTTTAATTTTTAAAAAGTTTTAACACATACAGCTTTAAAATACATATTTTTCAATTATGATAGTCAGTCCTTAAGCGCCTTCATGGCGCTCAACGTCCAAATATTCATCATTTGAAATTTTTGTTTAAATAACAGAGTTATGATATTAAAGAGAATTATAAAAAATAACAATTTGTTTAAAACAAGAAAACAAATAGTTTTATAATTTTGATATTTATTTCTAATTGAAATTTGATTTTAGTCAAAAATAAAGTTTGGTCGCAACCTTCGATTGACTGATAATAGAATATCAAATTAGTATCATACAACAAACAGAACAGATGTTGTTACAGAAAACTTTTAGAACTAACACAATCGAATATTGGCTACAAAGTTTTTGATAAATCGATTGGCAAAAACAATAGCAACAAGTCATTTGTCAAAAGTGCTGTCATGCCAGCCCGTCCAGTGCATTGTTAAAATAGTGAAAATAACAAATTTGCATTTTACTGATCAACAAACGAACCAAATTGCAGTTTTGCTTTTGATGTCAATCGGACGACGCTTTGAAACCTTTAAATTTAAAAAAAATATGTTTTACTAGGCCAACAGTTAGTCACCCAAAATTTTCAAAAATGAAGAATAATTTTTTCAATTAACCTTTTTTTATTATTATATATTATCACCACAATTTAGGATATTAATTNTGAGAAATAATAATTTTTTTTTATTATATTATCAGCACAAATTCTGATGTTAATTTAAAACGATTTCTTTGTTTCTTAAATGTTTAATTAAAGGTGAGTGAAAAAAAAATTGTTGTTTTGGCAAATTATGTGCGAGACAACAGATCCAATTGTGAAAATATGCTTGTTCTATATGCGAATAAAACATAGAGTCGACTCAATGCATTTTTGTAATCTGATAAGATATTGAGAACAAACATTCTTCTTAAGTGATTGAATGTATGGAAATGAGTAACTTCTTATCTTTGACTAAAATTCAACTAAAACTTTGCAGATTTTACGTTAGTTGTTGTATTAGCATAAAAACCATTTAGACTATTATAACAAAAAAAATATGAATAGTCAAAATATCCCTTATATGAAGTTCTTTTTTATTTAAAATTTACTTAAAATCTTTGGTTTAATAAAAATACAAAATGGTTTAATAAGTATTCAGATTACAATTTCTACAGAAATAAATATAGGAGCACATTAAAACGAAAATATTTATTAAAAATGGTTAAATGGTTAATTATTCGAAATGGATTTTGGAAAACGGGTTAGGGATGGATTAAATTTATGGGAAACAACATGGTAGGAATGGATTTATCCAAAAACGGTCAGATGTTTCAAAAAGATAGGGGCATTTATATAAGCAGATAAATTTATTATTAATTAAGGAAAATACGATTTGGATAAACAAGAAAAAAGTCAAGAAAATGGATTTGGAAAGCCATTATTATGTTAACAAAATTAATTATAAAGTAAAGCATGGAACCTTAGACTATTTTAAAAACGAAGTTACACAAAAACATGAATTATTTTATTTTTTTGATTATTTGTTATGATAATTAAAGGAATTGTAGAGACAGAATATCAGAAAGTTAATGAAAATAATTAATTAAACAATTATTATGAGTATAAAAGAAGACGGAAACTTCAGAAGTTCGAAATTTTGCCTCAGACAGGGATAAAGAAACCTAGAGTAGGTTTAAGGTAATTATTGAATTTATTCAAATGTTTTAGTAAGAAAGCTAATAGAACAAACGATTTTTTAATCATCTCAATATGCTTGTTATTTATTTTTATTAGTTTCAATGAGAGATTGAAAATGATTAACTTATAATCAAAAATTTTCTCATTTAATTTATTTCATATTTGCGGCAAATGATTACTCGTGTCCTTTATTTGTTTAAAACTTATATAATATAATTATTATTAATTTGAAGCAACAGCGGACTATTGACGTTATAATGTGCCATTTTCAATTTTTCTCTTTTTATAATAAATATTAAATAATAATTTTCAAATATGTTAATAGATAAATAACTAAAATCTTTTATCAAAAAATAAACTTTCAAAAATAATTGATACTGATATCAGGAAACTATTGTTTTACAATAATAATGTAAGAAAATTAGAATCGAAAGAAATTAAAATGTGAAAAATGAAACAAAGTTGAGATTGATGGCAAGGAGTAACATAAAAAGAAAATAACTGTAGAAAGTACAATAGGGAAAGCATTTAAATACGCGATTACAGAAAATTAAAAATCAATTAATCAGTGAAATTAAAAATGGGAAATTAATCTAAAAATGATCAGCAAATACTCGGTGAAGCTCGGAATTATACAAATGATGCAAAAACACTAAATAGTGTAAAATACTGAAAATAGCTAATTGATTAATTAAATAGTGAAATAAAAACAAATAAACGTAAATTTCCAAGGGCCATTATCGCGATAACACGATTAATTGTAGTTGATAACCTAACTTGGGGGATGCGAATAACAATTAATTATTTCCTGTTTCCAAATGGTAGTCGAAGTTTATATTGGCAATTTCACAATGAAAAGATGAAAAAAGTCAAAAATTTAGCATTGCTGTTTAAAGTGAAAAAATAAGAAGAATTTGAGTATAAGTTAAGGGCAGTTAAAAACGATAGAAAACGAGTAATTTGAAAGATAAAGGAGAAACGAAGTTAAGCTGATAGCAGGGGTTTTTGATTTAATCAGAGCAAATTTTGTTTCATTGTACAAAGAAGATTTTGAATTAATGATTACCAACATTTGTAGTCGTGCCCAACAAGATTTATGTTAAAGTCTGCAAATGACCGACTAATATTATTTATTAATGAAAGCCTCAAAGTAGCAACAATAAATTAAATTGCTAATTTACAATATAAAATATAATAATTATCTAATTTTGTTCTTTGAAAAAGTTTAATTTGTTTTTAAATAATCGAAATACTAAATTTTTAACGAATTTTTAAATAAAAATAAAATAAAACAAACTTATCAATTTATTATTAATGTTATTTATAATTTATTGTAAATATTTGGTTTTTTTCTTTACAAAAGGTTTTTTTTGTTTTAAATAAAAGAAATTTACTTAGATTTTAACGAATTTTAAATAAAAATCAAATAACAAAAAATTTGTCATTTTAATCAAATATATAAAACAGAATTTTAGTTTCTGTTTGTCTTTCAAAAAAATCTGCATCTTTTGATCGTTCTGTACCAAATTTAGAACATGTACCATACTCAACCATTGAAATGTCATAGACCATGTCATGTTTCAAAATTCCCCCGGATCCTTTTAAATTGCTTTTGTTTCTTCAATAATTTAATAATTTAAATTTAAATAATATAAATTTGTTTCCAGTTTATCTTTCTAATAAAATATTTGTATTATCTGTTATTACAGTAAAATATAATTTATAATAAATACCATTCTTATAAGATTTTAACGAATTTTAAATAAAAATCAAAATAACACAAATTTGTCATTTTAATATTAATATAATTTATAATAAATATATTGATTCTTTTCTTTACAAAAAGTTTATTTTGTTTTAATGAATCTAATAATACTAAGATTTTAACGAATTTAAGTAAAAATAAAATAACAAAAGCTTGTCATTTTATTTTTAGAAAATAAATTAACTTAGTTAATTTGTAATAAATATAAATTTAAATTAATCTACCAAAATTTGCAATTTCTATCAATAATTCAACGGAATAAATTATCATCGTCCATCAAAAGCAACACACTAGTGACAATTTGAAGCAGATAAATTTACATAACCTAACTAAATGATTTGTCAAAGGTCCTTTCTCTCTCTCTTTCCTTCAACTGTTGTTTAGTCAGTGAAATGCGATTCTTTGAATTAATTATTTATCTATGTATTTATTGCAATACAAATGATCTATTTATGCGTTCTTTTATCGGTCGTTTACAGCAATGTGAGTTCGACAATTGTTGGCGGTGTTTATGTATATTTATATTTTTCATTTAGTTGCATTGATTTTATCATATTATTTATCAGTAAAATAAATTTATCAATTTCCTTTATCGAAATAAAAATAAATATTAATTAAAAAATCATTATTAAAATTTATAAGAATTAAAAATTAATATTCAAACAATAAACACGAGCTCCTCTGTTTTGTGATACTCTCAAAAAATAAATCCCGAAAGGAATTGAAGTTAATTTTTACAATTTCAGAAAATAATTTATTTTTCATTATGTGAGAAAAATTTGTATACACTGAGAACTCAGGAAATTTTGCAGGAACATTTATAATATTCTCATCTCTCAATTTTATTATTATATAGACTGAATTTTATTTAGAATAAGACAGTTTTAAAACACATTTTCTCTTTTAAGAACATGATAATGACTCCCGAGTTTTTTCAACAAAGAAATTACAACGAAACCCAAGTAAATAAAAAATGCTTAATCAACACCATAAGTATTTTTTTACAAAAAGAAATTCTTGTTTTAGTTATCTGGTAAAATAAAAATAGAAATCGAAAACTAAAATAATAAAATTTCAAGTCTTCACACTAAAAGAGCATGATTAGGAAAAATTTAGAAAAAAATTAGAAAAATGAACAAAATACCTTTATGGTGGACACAAATAATACCTATTTCCTAATTGACATAGGTTCTGTCATTTTACTACTACCAAACATATTACTCGGAAACAGCAAAAGTTCAAATAAAACTCTAAGTGCAGAAAATGGCTCACTCATCAATACATTTGGTGAAAGATTTATAACTCTGAAGATATATTATTAAAGCTACGACTGGGAGTTTACAATATCAAACGTGAAACAAACAATTATTAATGCAGATTTCTTGGCTGGTCACAACTTTCTAGTTAACTGCAAAAAACAAAAAGCTCAAAACAAAAATCGCCATAGATTAGCCCAACTAAACTGCATTCAAAAGTTCAAACTGCCAAATACAAGTATACAATTTAGACGATTCCTTAGAATGATAATTTTTAATCATTCATACACCCAAAAATGCATCAAAATATTAGCTACATTTAACGACTTAATAAAAACAAAAAGGAATATCAAAATAAGTTGGTCAAAACAAACAACAGAGACATTCGATAAAGCTAACAAAAGTCTGTCACAAATAGCGTTATTGGGATATCAAAATTCTGAATTAAAGTACCATTTAACAATAGATTGTTCAGGATTTACAATGTGCGCAACCCTGTACCAAGAACTCGGATTTGGTAGAAAACCAATTAGATCTTTCTCTAAAAGCTAAAAACACACTAACCAAGATACTTAATTTTCAACCGAGAACTACCAATCCACCATACCATAAAAAAGATAAATAAACCAATTGAATTTCACTGGAGCCACAAACATTGCAACAGATACATTATCAAGAATAGAAACAGACATAATCGCACTGGAATTCAGTGAACTTGTTAATATAGAACAGATTAAAACAAACAAGTAGAATGACTAAGCGAACTAGTAACAAAAGACAACCTGAAATTAAAGAAAGTCAATGAATTCTGGAACAATGTTAACAACGAAAATTCAACAAGACTTTTGCTACCTAAAGAATTTTAAAACCCATTGGTTTCAAAGGTGCATAACAGTCAACCATTCAGAAAAGAAAGTTACATATGAAATAATTTATAACAGATATATTTTGCAAAACATGAGAAAGGGAAATTTAAAACTTGCAAAACCTACAAAAATGGCCAAATTAATAAAACACCTTCACTAAACTTAAGCAATGAAAACAATAAAGAAACAACAAAACAAATGATAACAGACAACAGAAATATTAAAACCAAAAAATTTAAAAAGGAAATTTGACACAAAAACAAACGGTAAAACAAAACTAACTAGTTGTGAAATCATTTACAAAGGTTTTGCAGCAAAGTACGAAGATTCATTCAGACTACTAGAACTAAACAAAAATGTGAGCATAGTGTTAAACAGGAAAACATGAATAAACATTTGTAGATTGAAACAATATCACGAAATCAAACAACCCACATGCATCACTTCAAACAATAAAATTCAAACAAACAATAAAAATACAGTATAAATTTTTAACAAAAACGAATCAAACCCTATACAAAAAAGTAAGTAAGAAAGAGGATGTGATTCGGGGGATTTAATGAATTAGGATTTTTTATATTTTATATTTTATATTTTATATTTTATATTTCTAAATTTGCTTAAATAAAAGTGTATCGTTAAAGTTGTTATTATTTTTAATACATAATTTAAAACAGTAATCATACATTTGTAATTATTTATGACAATTTAAATATACACTCTAGCTCCCCGATACAATTTTTACAAGATACTCGGCTGGGTTCTATAAATTTTCTTCATATACACTCACCTTTCAAAAACTGTTTTTATGCCAACTGCTACAGTAATAATACAAATAAAATAATGTGATTTCTTTTCAGATATTAGGACAATATTATTTATTTGTTCAACACGAATGTGTGACATAAACCCTTGAAAACAGTGCCAAATATTTCTAGTAAATAAATAAAAATATTAATGAATTAGTCTCAACAAAAGAGCAGTATCCCGAATAATTACCATTGCTATACATTATCATTGCTTTCTTCATCACTACGTGCTCGAGATAAAACGAATACCAAATGCATTAAAGGATGTTTTACATATGTTGTAAAACTGATAAATTAATAAATAAAAGAATTATCTAACGACCATAGAATCCTGCTTTTATATCCAAAGGTTAGATGACTATTGAAAGGAAGAATCTTGATCCGAATTTTTCAGTTAAAAGATGAAATCAATTTTTTTCAACGAACAAAGTCACAACAATGCTCTAAAATTATGTGGCGAAATATTGTTGCGAAATTTTTCCTATTTAGCAGACCTGTTTGATGTTCTAAATGAAGTAACCTAACCCTTCAAAGACTGAATTATAAAAATCAAATATTATAAAAATCAAAGAAAACATTAGTGCATTGGTTTTAAAATTTAACAAGCCGTCATCATATGTTATAGAGAATGACATGCACCGCTTTGCAAAACTACCGCAGTAAGCAGTTTTTAACATATTTCGACAGTTTGTGTAAAAAATAGAAACACATCCGAGTCATTGAGTATGATGCAAGGGTAGGAGACATCTGGAGGAGGAGTTTATGCTATTAATGAGTAAATATCGTTAATTTTATGTTAAAATCTTTTAATAAAAAATACAATACTTTAATTTTCTCTACATAAAGTACCGACAACTAACATTAATTTACTTTGAATATTATTTAAAAAAAATATTTTTGTAAGAGTGGATAAGTGTTTGCCGAAAAAAACCTCATAGTTCTAAGGGCTCCGTAAGTCGACTAAGTTTAAAGACTACTGATCTAAAGAAATAAATGGATAAAATTATTATAATTAAATTAAAGTAAAACTATTAATTTTAAAATTAACACTATTAACCGTTTCGATACGGTTTTTTAATTCATAAAAATTTTATTTTACAAGATTTGTCGTGAACTAAGTATGACGAAAAAATTAGGCAGGAATAGACCTATGATCGTGCAATACTGAAATCCAAGATTCCAATACATTTGTAAGTATTAAATACATTTTTACTATATATCAGAACTTCTCTGGAACAATATTCCCCTACAGAATTGAAGGGATTAAATGAATAATCCACATTAATAATAACTCCAAAGTCCATTAATGTTTTTATGGGATGTAAAATAAATTTCAATGTAAATTTTCTGAACTGTGCAAATCTAGAAGAAAATATAATGATTTTGACCCGTTTAACTCTTGTGCGAGGTAAAAAATTTCTTTTGTAACGGTAAAAGATTTAAAAAAAACTTGAGAATTAAGAATTTAGCTTCCAATGCATGGGTTTAAACAACAGTTAGATAATTCCTGTGAAACACATAATTTAGCATTTCAGGCAATTGTCTTTTGAAAGAATCTTTGATTTTTGAAACAAGAATTGCGCATTTCGTAACAAAGTAAGCAGGCACAGTTTTTGTCAACATACAAGATACTACGGAATGTAATCTTCTTCCTTACTGTGTAAAACAAAACTTAAACATTATGTACTATATGTGATATTCTCATTTTTGTTATTTGGTGATGTAATCATCATTGTCACTTCAACATGATCTAGGTCTGTCATCCCAATATTTGGAAATTTGTATAAATTGTATGCAGTTTATATTTGTTAGTTACTTTAAGCAGTTTAAGTTCATTAAACCCAATTATTTAAATTTAATAATCAACAAATCTTTCTTAATACAGCTTTCAATATCACATGGAAATTTCATCTGGATTGATTATTCTATACTTTAATTTCATTAAAACTTCCACAATTAATCTAATAATATATCCTTGATAATTTGAAAATAATCTAAAGCAATAAAAAATCAAGACAACTAGAAATTACAAAAGAAAGAAGAAACTAGAAATAAAACAAAAACTAAGTAATA